>CAUYRH010033240.1:0-59833 GCA_963574655.1 Perodicticus potto | reverse complement strand
GCGGGTTTCACATACAATCTGAGATATTTTTATCAACCTGTTTGACATAACATTCATGAGATTTTCTCATTTACTATGTGAAAACATTTTTGATCTGTATTTAGAAGTTTTCTCCTGACCCTTCAAATATGCACCACAAGTGAGAGCTTGGTTCTTAATGAGGTAGTACAGCTCTGATGAAGGAAGGGACGCTTCTCCCCATAGTGCACAGACTGGGTTAAGAGACCTTGTTTCCTAGCTTATAATTCTTGTTGGTTCGGTCAAGAAAAGGATATATTTTTAGTCATTTCAGTAAAGTGAGCAATGCAGAAACAGGCTGTCAAATGAGGAATAATTTGATCTGACTTCTTAAATTACTATGTGAAGTGGCATGGCAGCTCCACAGCATTGAGGTGGGCTAGGCAGGGCTCAGCCAGGCCGGGTCCATTGGTGGCGTTTTTTCTCCCTTCCTTGTGGCCTCTCAGAATCCCTGGTGGATTCTGCAGAAGATTTGTTGCTGCCCATGAATTGTGGTGCCTCTGGGTCTCTAGTTCAGACCTTTTGTTTGGGTTTCAGGTTTATGTACCCAGCTACTTACTTGGTAACTCAGGTGTTCTGCACCCACTTAATATAAACATACTAAGTAGCGTCTCTCTCCTGCATCTGTACATATCCCTATGCTAATAATGAAACTACTCTCTCTGCTACTGTTGCAATCACCATATTATTCCTGGTGCTGTAACTGTAACAGACTCTCCATGCATTTTCCTCTTACATCTCTTTTTTATATTGTTGCTAGAGTGATGATTCTAAAACAGAAAGATCATACTGTGCTTTTACTTCAACCCCCTTCAGTTGTTATCAGGATAAGCTCTGGGCTCCTGACAGTGGGATATAAGGCTCACTGTTGTCCCCAGTGTTCTGAGCCAGCGCCTTCTGCTACTTGGAACCTTGTGCTGCGCTGATGGTGCTCTGTCTATGTGCCAGTGGCTTTAGGGCTCTGTGGATTCGCACACCTCCATCCCTTTTCCCAGAATGCTCTGCTTCTCCATCTCTCTTGCACCTTGGTTACTCATCATTTCAGACAATGCCTTTCAGTGGGAGAGTGGTTAAATAAGACTGGACAGCTACATGATGGATTATTCTATAGTCTGAAAATATCTCAAAGAAAATATGACTTCAAGACATGTTCATAGAATAATGTATGTAGTAAAATGAAAAGTTAAAATACAGCCTATGTGTGACTTTTATGTATGTATCAATCTGTCAATCAAGAAAAAATAAGAGCCTAGAACTCTGCATACCAAAATGTTAAGTTCATCATCTCTAGGTGTTGAGATTATTGATGGTTAGATTTTTCTTCACTTTATATTTTCTAAAGTTTCTATTGCTTTTCAATAAGGAAAAGTAGTCAATGCTATTTTTAGCAGAAGTGCTGCCTGGTGGCAAGGACTGCGTCTCTTTGTCCCTTCAGAGCATCCCCTTTGTCATGGTGGATGCGTTTGTCAGGGCAGGCTAACTGCTGCAATAAATGGCATCTTGAATATATAACAACTCACATGTAACAGTATATTTCTGCCCAGTGAGTGGACAGAACAGGAAGTGTTCTGGTCTTTCCTTTCCTCTGAATAAGACCTGCTCTGACACCTGAGGCACAGCTGAACCTCACCTCAGACCAGATTGGTTGGAACAGGCAGAGTTCCAATTTGTGATGGTCATTGTATTTTGAATGGCGTAGCTGTCTCCTGGAAAGTAGACAGATCTGCCTTTTGCTTCCTTGTTGCAGTGGGAGAGCCCAGTAGCTTAGTGTGGAGCAGACCATGAAAGGCACTTCTGTGGACTGTAGAGAAGTAGCTTATTACTTACGTGCTCTGTCTCATGTTGAACTTAGCATCTTATGGACCAGTTTTGCAATGAATCTTCAGAGTTTAATTCTCACTATGTGTGATTTCATTTGGTATCATTGGAAATGTAGAGGGTCAGGCCACACTCACCCTGTCTTTCCCTGGCCTGTTAGGGTGTCTGCTTAAAGCTCTGTGTTTAACAAATCATTTTCATAAAGGGGCTGTGGAGAAATACACTCAGGCTTTATCACAGCTGACTTAATTGAGTTTCCTGATGTACATTTTTTTACTTAGTAGGATAAATTAAAAATGGCTGATAAAGATGGCTGTAAAAGCAAAATTGTTAGGGTAGAGCCTGCCCAGTGTTTTAAATGTATTGATGAGTAATCTATCCACCATTTTTAATCATTTTTATTAACTCTCCAGTAGTTTTATTTCCAGTAACTTGCTAAATAACTATCATTATGTACTCAGTCGTATTTCTTTTTAAAATACTATTGGAAAGTCCATGAAAATGATTGAAGTGCCAATACCATCTACCTGCTTCTCGGTAGTGAGACTTGCCAGTGATTTTATGATTAGCAGGGTATATGGTGGTGCTTGCACTGTGCATTCCAGGAGCAGTGGGAACCAATCCACCATAACAGGTGAATAGAGATAATGGTTTTGACGCTTTGTAGAATATTTTTTGTGCATCTTCATCATGTATATTATTGTTGGGCTCTGTGAGAATATTTTTATTGCATTTTGGAGAAGATAGAGGATATTTATGAAGTATGTGTAAAGGGTAATGAGTATTTGTCATTCTCCACAATGTCCTGCTCCTCGCACCCCGTTTGGCTTTGAAAGGCTCTTGAATTCCAGGTAATTCAAGAATAGCTTTTGCCTGCAGGTCGATAAGGGACACATCAGTTCATTCATATAGATTCTGAGTTTGTCATTCATTTACCCCTTCTCCTCTTTCAGTCCGTTTTGGGTGAGTGGCCCTCAAATCTCGTCTCTTTCCTCTCTCATTAAGGCGTCCTCTTCCTATGGGAAACATGTATAAGGGCCTGAGGATGTTGCCTAAATAGATTATGAGAATCGTGAGATTGCTGAACAAATGAAAATAGCTAGTAGAAAAAGTAGCACGTCCACTTTATTAATTTCCTTGCTCAAAAAATATTTATCAGGCATCTATTTAAGGAGTTTTAAGCATTGGAGTTACCAGTTTCCATTTTTAAGACCTCACACCTGTTGGTATGGAGAATGGACTGGAAGGCACTTAGAAGGGTGGGCAGGAAACTCAGGCAGGGCTTCAGGTGAATTGGCTTTTGCTTGGACTAGAGCAGAAGCCACGGGGAGGAAGGGACTTGAGGTTATTTTGGAAGCATCTTTTAGTCTGGCTCTGAAGGGGGAAGGCTCACAGAGGGCTGTTGCCGGATGGGCCCCCAGGTTTCTGGCGCGAGCAAATGATGTGTGTGGTAGGTCGTGCAATGGGGTTACTGCAGAAGAAGGGTCAGTGCAGTGTGTGTTTGATACATCTACATGGAAATACCAAGTAAACAGGTAAACATATGGAGCTTGAGGTCAGAAGTGTGGGCTGGGTTTATGCGTGTGGCAGTTGCGGGCAAAGACATGATATGTCCTCTACGAGGCAGATAAGATTGCTTCATGGAGGGGACATGGGAAGGTGGGTACAAGGTGAGGAAAAGTGGGGAGATAATGAAGTGTGAGGAACAGCAACCTTTACAGGTGAGGCTGCAGAGGGGACAGGGACAGGAAGGAAGCCATCAGAGACGAGAAAGGAGAGTCTAGAAAGGGTTTAGGGTGGGAGGGGGCGGGGACCTCTGTGTCCCTAGAGCATCTTACCAGAAAAGGGGGACGTGACAGCCCAAACTGACCTTCCTGAGTTCTGACTACTGCCAAACACTGTCATTGTGGCCGGGGGTAGAGTGAGCCCAGACAGGAGCGAATGAAGTACTATTGGCCAACTTCTGGCTCCCTGAGACAGGATTTTAATAATATTTTTATTTACTTGAACATAAGTAGCAAGAAGCTATTTTTGTTTTTTATTAATTTTTTTATTGAATCATAGCTGTGTACATCAATGCAATCATGGGGTACAATGTGCTGGTTTTGTATTTGAAATATTTTCATCAAACTGGTTAACATTGCCTTCACGGCATTTTCTTAGTTATTGTGTTAAGACATTTATATTCTACACCTAGTAAATTTTGCATGTCCCCTTGTAAGATGCACCGTAGGTGTGGTCCCACCAACTACCCTCCACCCGGCCTCCCTCCTCCCCTCCACTCCTCATCCTTCCTCTGTCCTTTCCCCTTCTCAAGAAGCTATTTTTAGCACTTTGAAGCTTTTTGGAATTTGGTGCATTTAGGGTTTGCTAGAATGACTAACTTGAGAGACCCAATGGATATTTTGTTTAAAGATACGACTTTTGAAAAAATCATCAATCAATTGTGCTAATAAGTTATTACAGATTGCCGTTTAAGTGTTTTTCCTCCTAGCTAAGAATTCTTTGCTATGTATCACTTAGACCTCTTCAGTGACAAATTATTTAAATTTTTCTTGGCGCACCAGCTTGAGAACTGATGGCCGTCTACAGTTGGTGCCCAGGTCCGATGAGAATAAAATGAATACATTGTCACATAGATTACTTGTGAAGTGACACCTATCAACCTAATTTAAAAAACGATTTGAGTGAGAAGGTCCTTGAACTGTGTATTAGGTTGATCCGGGAGCTACTGTTATCTGCAGCTTGTGACTGAGCATTTCAATGAATAGCAGTCAAGGAATTCCAAGTTATTATTCTGACAGTAACTGAATGCATTTTTCCTGCCTGTCTATGTGCGGTTTCTTTTTATTGCCTAAAAAGATGCTGATTTGATGCATTCATAACTATTATTTGCATAAGGAGTTTGAACCCCCACGGAAAGAATGATTTCGAATTTCCTGTTTTCATTTACTTTTGGCACCATAATAATGTTTTCATAGGATTTTTTCACATTGGGTTTTCCTAATTTTAATACGTCATAAATAAGCTAGGAGTTCTATTTCTGAAATACATTATACACACGTTATAAATCAAAGGAAATGGGGGGAAAAGATGAAGAGAAAACCTCCAAAAATGGGAAGAAACATTCTGAAACCGCCTCCCGGAGCTGCAAGCGTCTCCATCCAGTTCACCGTGGAGAACTGGACGTGGGTCATTAGGCCAGATGTTTTGGTCTCGGACAGACCAGTGGTTTGCACATTAGAATATGCAGATACCTGGGCTAGACTCCTGGAGATTAGTTATTGGGGCCAGAATTTGTCCTGAGAATCTGCATTTTTGAAAAGCTATCAGGTGATTTTTGGTATGCTTAGGTCTGGGGGACCTTGGATGCTGTTAATTTTTCCCCTGCTAATAAAGTCAAAGATTCTCTGAAAAATATCAGAAGATGGATAAGAAAAGAGAGAATTTGCTGAGTTTCTATTATGGGCTGAGCATTTTTACATATTTTAATCTCATTTATTCCTTAACACCATGTTGCAAAGCATATCATTTTATTCCAATTTTAACCAGAGATTCAGAAAGGTTTACAGAACTTTAAAGGTCACACAGCTGGGAGGCAGAACCTTGATTTGCATTCAAGTCACCTGATGTGCTCTGTTGGCAGCATGATGAAGTTGGGAACAATACTGTTGGATAGAGTTCCAGTCTCCCACCCCCTGGAGAGGGTTAGAGTTGCTTCCGAGGTGGCTCACTACCCTGCCCAGGTCACAGTAAGGGGCCCTCCCTGGACATCGCCTCGGCTGGCACCTCTCCTGACCTAGTGGGTGCCTGTGGGTAGACGTCACTGCTTTTCTTCACAGAGTGTCCATGTGGACAGGTGTGTGGGAAGGTCTGGCTGTGTTCCAAGAGTGCTGAAATCAGACCCACGTGGACAAAACCACGTCGTCTTCATTCTGCGTTGAACATGCTGTGTCTCTGTGACCAGAGTTGACCCTGTAGCTCTAAAGGGTATGCTAGCAACTCCGTTGTCTGGAGGAGGAAACCCCACACACTGCACGTTAATATTCCTTCAGAAAGGGAATGAGATGAGTCCAGTAGGAGAACCCTGGGTTCTGGAGTGGACTTAGCGAACGGCGAAGCCTTCGGCCTTGGCCCCTGGATCTGGCTCTGTCACTTGTAGACTTTGTTTCCTCGTTGTAACATGAGGATCATGCCTCTTCCTTAGAGGTGAGTGAGTGCCAGCCGAGGCGATGTCCAGGGAGGGCCCCTTACTGTGACCTGGGCAGGGTAGTGAGCCACTTCGGAAGCAAGCACGCCATGGGGCCGGGACAGGGGAGGAGGCAGTGACAAGGCAGCGACACACGTGAATCTCGGCCGCTCGATGGCTGTGCACTTCATTTGCTTAGCACCCCACGGGCTCTGTGTGCGCCAAAGGCCCTCAACAGGGCACCACTCCCAGTGTGCTCACCTCATCCCACCCTCGGGCCTGTGAGCACGGCCGACTCCTGGGTCCTCTCCAGACCTGCTGCTCTCTGGGTGTTTCTGATGCTCGCTGAAGTCCGGGAAGCACTGCAGCCTCCCCGACGCGACTCATGGCTGGGAAGGGGCTTGGGTAGAGGTGGACATCTGTCCAGGGTTAGCTGGGCTGACTCTGCAGTGAGGACTCTTTCTTTAGAACACTGTATCGTGGCAGTGGTGGCAGCAGCTGGTGTAAGACACCAAGTGTAGGGGAGTGGGGAAAGAAAGAGAAACGTTCTTAGGAAAGTTCAATGACAACGTGTGCTTCCTAAACAGACTCCCAGACGTGGCTCCAGGAAAGAGCCATAGTGAAGTCCCAGGTATGGAACCTCTTTAGAAAAGCAGCTGGGCGCCTGGAGAAGATCTGATGTTCGGAAGGGGATGGGAGAGCAGGAACCAAGGCTCCCGCAGGGAGGAGCAGAGGGGCCCCTTTCTGAGCCTCAGTAGCTGCAGATGGGGGAATGGGAATGCACCTGTTCCCAGAATGGCTTGGAAGGGACCCTGCGAGCAAACCCAAACCTCGAGGCTCTGCTCGTCTAACTGGAGTGGTTGAGTGGTTGCTCAAACATTTTGGACTCAGGGCTTTGGAAGATTTTCTGTCTTTCTGCATGATCCATGGAGCCAGATTGAGTATGGACTTTTTGCATTTATATCTTGGGGAACTAGGCAAGACGAAAACCAACTTTTTTTTTTTTTTTGTAGCTACCAGAAAGCAGGCACACGTCCGCTTTGTGTCTTCTCCCTCCTAATGGTTTCGGTTTCTTCCATCTGCTTTGTCAGTGCTAGGCCCTTCTTATCTGTCACCTCATACATCCTGACAGTATCCCAGAGGTTGGCATCGTTACACTCATTTCACAGATGAAGCCGTCTCAGGGTAATTATGGACTTTGTCCAAGACACACAGCTCAGTGAGTGGGGAAGCTGCTGATGCAGAAGCAGGTGAGGCTTGTTAGAAAGTGTCCGGACCTGGTAAAGGCTGGTTCTTCCTTCCTCTGTTGAAAAGCATGAAATCCATCATGCACGACAACCACTGAAATGTCCATAATGAAGGGGATGGCCTTGACGACTCCTCCCTAATTCACCAAGCGCTTAGTGATCACTCACTGGTTCTGATATCCTGTGGGTGACTGTTGTTCTGGGGGATATGGAGGAGTTGGAGGAATTCCTAATACAGGTGGGCAGAGGGAAGCCGTCGTGTCTCACAGGCGTTGAGACGAAGGAGGAGGCACCTCTGCTGGGGCACACGGAAATCTCTGCAGAGGATATTAATTGGAGAGAACACTTTTTGGTTAGATGGGATTATGTTTTATGTTTGCAGTGTTTTTCTTGAGACAGTCTCACTATGTCACCCTCAGTAGAGTGATGTGGTGTGATAGCTCACAGCAACCTCAAACTCTTGGGCCCAAGCGATCCTCTTGCCTCAGCCTCCCAAGTAGCTGGGACGACAGGCGCCTGCCATGAGACCTGGCTATTTTTTTGTTGTAGTTATTGTTGTTTGGCGGGCCCGGGCTGGGTTTGAACCTGCCAGCCAGGGTGTATGTGGCCAGTGCCCTAGCTGCTGAGCTACAGGCGCCAACCATGTTTGCATGGGATTTTAAAACTAAACAGCAGGGCGTGCTAAAACTGGAGAAGTATGTTGCATGTATGCGTCTTGAGTTGGAAAAACAATTAGAACAAAACAGAAAGACTTATCAATACTAGACATTTTTTCCTTCTTTGAATAACTTCTTCACTGACACACACAGGCTCATCAACCACTAAAGATGACAAAACTCTTACAAAAGAATCTCCCCTAATGGAGGAGAGTTTACTTCTGATTTCTTTTTGGATGTAAAAATGTATATCGACACTTCTCCATGGAAGAAATGTGATTTCTATTTTAGTAAGAGAAAACAGAATTGCACCTTAAATTCTACTATGAGAAACAAACCTTTGTTTTTATCTTGAGGTAAGGATTTTTTTTTTTTTAATGTAATGTTGGGAGTCTGTAGCGATATTTACATTCTATGATAATATTTGTCATTCTCTTAAATTCATGTCTCTGGTCTGATTTTTAATTGGTTTTATAATTTTTATTACTAACATTTAATAGCGACCACCCATTAAAGCTATAGCAGTACCTAAGTATGTTGTAAATTTACCTGACATGTTATTGCTTCTTCTGGATTATAAACTGGGAAATAATTAAAATCCTTGTTCTTGTTGTAATGCTATTATTATGATGATTTAGTATTTCCCCAAACAATTTATGTAATGTAAATGTGTAAAGAAACATTTGTATACAAACATTTGTATGTTTCTTTATTTGCGGGCCAGGATATTTTTGACAGTTATATTTGAAAGGAATAAACTCTGGGAGCTGTTGATTTGAGAAATCCTTTTACAATGCCCTGTTAATCTATTTAGCTCCCAGGTATTTCTTAGCAGATCAAAGGAATTTTCTGGCCACTCCCAGAGGTCTGGTAGACTTTTATCTATCTTAATGAAGGTAATTAAGATTCATCAGCTTCCCTGGTTTGGTCTTGACTCTGAGTGAATTGGTCCTCACCAGAACCTCAGAAGGGGGCGCACACAAGCTGCATTCACTTCTAAATCTTGAAAGTTTGTATTTCGGTAGGTGCCAATTAAGGTAGCTCCTGTAGTGTGAGGGCAAACTTAGGTCTGGGTACGGTAGAGTTGCCAATACTCTAGAGAAATAACAGGTTCTTCTTTTTCAAACTTTGACTATTCTAATTCCCACACCACTTATTTCAAACAGATCTGCAACATTTTCTGCATGTATAGGAATGAAGCCAATGCATCTCCGACTAGTTAAATTGAACCCCAGCATATTCACTGTGTTGTTGATTTCAGTTGATAGTTCTATAGCATATGTCTATAAAGTTATCAAATAATCTCACCTTTCCTAGGCAGTGTCCTCTGGGTGTCCCCAGTTTCAAATCCTCAAACAAGGTATTAAGATTCAATGAGAAAGTTTTTTTGGCATAGCACTGCTTATGATCTCTATTTTCAAAGTCATTTATTGAATAAATATGCTTTGAGCATTTATGAGCCAGACACTGTCCTGGGTGCTGCAGAGACTGTGACAAACAAAGACGTTGCCTTTCTGGTGTGTATTCACCTCTTACATTCTCTGTCAAGTTAGTTTTTTAAAGGCCATCTTTGAAAGTAGTTTCTGAAATTAAAAGGAAAAGATTTAATCTGTGTTCTAGTCTTCTTTCTGACCACAAAATGAGCCTTAGGGAGAAGGAACAAGAGACTGCTTACTAGAGCAAAATGACTTTCCCTTATTAGACGTGGGCTGGCACTCCCAAGATAAATGAAGCCATAAAGTTAAGTTGTGCAATTAGTGGACAGGACCAGGTAATTTGTGGGCATAAGGGAGGTTTCCACATTTCCACAGCATTGAGTGATTACGTCTTCTAAGTAGCATTTTAAGTACTCATCTGGATCCATTTAATTAAAAAAAAAAATACAGGTTGGTATTATGCAGCTAAGCAAAAATGAACTGTCCTTTTAAAAAAAAGAGCATTTGTCCCCTTGGATGAAGGACCCCGAAAATGTTTTGAGAAAGCTGCAATGGGCTTAACCCATGAGATTTCTGATATTGTTTCAAGAAGATGAGAAAAAAATATTGCAGGCTTTACAACTGCAGTGCCTACCAGGGATTCTGTTTGACATTTCTTGGTTCTGCTGGCTCTGAGTGGTCCAGGAATGTGGGCGCCTTCCATGTCCCAGGACCTGTTTATGTACATCCGTTGGGCTTCTCTCTCCCTGCCTAGGCTTGTGTCCCAGGGATAACTTTACATACTCCTTGCCTGCTTTGCACAGAGGGCCCTTGTCTTCCCTGCTCACCACGTGGATGGAACACATGGGCGGTCGCACCCCCGGAGTCTGTATGTGCTACTGGTGTCAGTTCTCCAAGAGTCTCCATAGGCCCAGGATAAAGCGGATTGGAAAAGTGGGAGCTCTCAACGATGTGTGTGGCTAAACTTTGCACCTAAGCATCATTTTCAAAGAAGTTCTGGATTTGGGAATAGTCAGGTATTTAAAATGTGTCCAGCTGTTTATGAAATTGTGCTTATTTCCCTTAGCAGGGAGCCCCAGAGAGTCCGGGAGGTGAGGAGCATGGTGCAGATTCAGTATCCTTCCCCCTCTATGTCTAAGCCACCAGCATTGTCCAAGAGAGCCCGGTAGCATTACCTTTGCAATTACATTAATCCCATTATGCATTTAGCTGCAGGTGACGGTGTGTTTTCCTAGTTTGTAGGTTGTAGGAGGAAGGTGGAAGGTCATGCTTCTTGGGTGTCCTACAGCATCACAAGCGTATTTGACATGGTGTGAATTATTGTTCCAAAGGTTGGAAGACTTTTATATAGTGTGGAATTAGTGGGGCTTCAGCGGAACAGAGGGCAGGGTTATGTCCATTATTGGGCAGGTGTATGTAGGTTATTCCACGCTCTTGAGGACTGGAGGGACTCCCTGGAGCTGGGCTCTCCTTCCTCTTGTACTTAGTTTTCTTCTCTCAATCCCCCATTCTTTGGTATTTTTAGAGTTGGAAGTTGGGGAAGGAGGATGCTACAGGTTGAGATGATGAGTGAAAGAGAGAGAGCAGGTGGATGTGCTCAGCTTCATTTCATCGCCCCTCGAGCTCTGATTAGGAGAGCGGGTTTTCCCTGTACACTGATTAGTAGAATTCTCTGGTTGATTAGCTTGACAGAAGAGAGGCAGAGGAAAGACTTGTTTTCTATCTGTTATGTTTGTCATTTTTGTCTGTCTAGTACCAAACTTCTTACTAATAACACTCCTTCACAATTCCCTTCCTTTTCCCAACAGGGAGAGACGGGTACCTGTAGATTCCTCTGTGGTCAGGAGGTCACACAACTAGGAATCCCCTCAAAGGAAGACGCAATCAATCAACTAATTTTACTCTTCTACTCTAAAATATGTTGGGATTCTTTGAAGCACAGGTGATTTAAATGAGTAGCGAAGGGTTTACCAGGCTGGGCAGAACCAGGAGATACCCATGCATTGGATGGGAGAAAGGTTAGTAGTCGAGAGAGAGAGAGAAGGGTTCACTGAGAGGTTATTGAGTAGTTGGCTGAGAAAGGAAGTTATTCAGAGCCAGGTGGAGCAATTGTTTTGCCAGTTGAGAGTTCTTCTTGCAACAGTCATCACTATTAGGTTTTTTAGTTTCTCCTTAAACTCCTAAAAGGGGTAGTAAGTATTTATCATACTTTAATTCTATGTAATATTGATTTGAGAAAAATATGTGCATGTTTTATGAGATTCCTGATGCCAAGTGTCTAGATCCCAAAGGTGGATGGAATGGTGTGGGTGAAGGGGCTGTGGTCGATCTGCAAAGTTAGACATGGCAATTCCTAATTTCTATTGGACAGAAAAAAGAGAAAGTCACAGTCTAGTGGCAAAACTCAGATTATGGGTTAGACAGGGTTGTAGACTCTGAGCCTGGTACCGTGGTGGATAAAGTGATACAGAAGGAAAGTGTTGTCTCGGGCTTATAAAGTCTAATTGTGGAGGGATCTGGAAAACAACTGCCCCCAAGATTATTTTTGGTGAGAAGTCAAATGGGCAGATTTTGGATAAATATTGAAGGAGTCAGAGGAGGTTAGGGTTCACTTCCACTTGGAAGGGTCAGAATAAGCTTTGGTTGAGGGGTGAGGTTGGTGGAGTTTCAAGGGTAGATTGGCCACACTTGGGTGTTGAGAGCTGGGCCGGGGTCTTTACATGTCTACCGCAGTGCTGACTCTTCAGCAATGCTGGAAGAAAGCTCCATCACTCTCATTTTATAATAGGGAAACACAGGTTCAGAAAAATACTAATATGACCCCTAAATTTCCTCACCCATTAGCAGGACAGTTCTTCACTGTGTGTTTTGAACCTAGGCGTTCTGGCTTCAGATCGATCCTCTTCCACCACCAGCTTGCCTTTATGGAATTCTGGACAAAGTAGTGGTCTGAGAGAAGCAAGCATTTTGCATCCAGTATGGAAACCAGATCAGTTTGGTGAGGTTCCAGGCCATTTTAGAAAGAATGGGAGGTGAGTGTGGAAAGGTGGCTAGGGGCTGCTGGGGACCACCATGACCAGAGACTGGATCTCATAGAAAGGAGGTGCTATTGAGGGAATTCCAGGCTGACAGTGGGGCTAACCAAGCTGTGCTTTAGAAGTCTCTTACGAGAGAAGAACCGTGAAAGGCGTGATGTGGACACGGCAAAGAGGTTTATTTAACTTGTAGCATTTTCAGTTTGATTACTTTCAGTGCAGCTCTGCATCTAAAGATCAATGATTAGTACAGTCAACCTTTATCACATTTTTCTTTTCCCAGTCAATATCGAAAAGCATAGGTTTTCTTCTTAAAATGTTTTCCTTCTCATGGCTTTGTTTTGTCTCGTCACATTGTGCTCAACCTGGTTGTATTAATAAAGTGGTGTGATCTGACCCAGGGCTCCCATCTGTTTCATTTCCCTAATTTGATCCATTTTTGAATGAGTTCCCTCTGCTGCAGGAGCAGCAGCAGGGCATGAGTGCTGCTGAAGGAATTTCGGTTACACCTCTGGTGCCCCCTCTGGGGTCCCAGGATAATTTTCTTATCTTTTTGCCATTTGGGAGTGCAGCCACCTTGTTTGCAATTGAAATATAGTTTTTAAATGTGCTCCCTACTGTGTTTTTATAGAAAGAGAGCCTCTTCTCCTGGAAAATAAGACAGCCCTGATTGAAGCAAGAACCCTTCCAAACAGCTTTAATTAGTGCAGGAATTGCAAACTTCAGGACAACCCAGGGCCCAGGGGGAGCAAGCTAGCGAGTAGACTCCTGGCTGCTTTAAAGGAAATGGTAAAGCCTTTTGGATGTAGGAGGCTGGAATTGAGAGAGTTGGGTGTGTGAGAGAATTACCTTCTTTGGGCTCTGAGCTTTGCATTTTTTAAAAAAATGCCTTCCTCTCTCTGATCTGTGTCCTGGGAAGCTCTAATGATTCCTCACTCACCCCAAGGCCTTCTCATTCCCCACCCTGGCATTGAAGAGACCAAAGTAGAGAGCTGGTCTGAACCTTGTAGATTAGAACGTCTCTGCAGAACAGGAGCCTGGGAAGGGGACATGCTCTTGGTATGGTTCTTTAATATGGTCGTCTTTGAAATGCTTGTTACTCTGAGAAAACAAAAAACAACAACAAAAAAAGGCAAGTAGTTTCCTTCCCTGGCAAAACACCCACTGAGGTGTTTCCTTTTCATTCAGGTAATGGGGTGGTTGGCTGTTGGGCAAATTGCCACAGTGTGATTAGGGGTTTGGGGACCACGGGAAGATTCTCTAAGTTAGTTTTTGATTTGGTCTCTTTCTCAGGGCAAGTAACTCATTAACTACAGAGGCGACTCGATGGAAGTGACTGCTGCGCCTCCATGGTTCATTCCGACTGGTGGCTTCTGCCTCCCGTTCTCCCCAGGATGTCACCACATGTGGGGGTTCTGGCAGGTCTAAGGGCAGATTTCAGATTCTACAGTGAAACTGGCAGTCACTTGTTTTCCTCATTTAAAATATTTTGGCACTTACAATGTGTCAAAGAGCACTCTAAAACTTTTAACATGTTCATTTCATCCTTCACAGCACCCACCTGGTGAGGTAGGGCCTGAACCCCTCTCATGGCAGATGAGAAAACCCAGGCTTTCAGAGTCTGGTGGACGGAGCTGTCAGCTGCAGTGTCTAATTATAACCTGGCATTCCATACAACAAAGACACTTACCTCTTTTCATGTCACCGTGAATATTGATTGACAGTCCATGATTGTTTGTTCTTAACCCCAAAGACTCCGTCTATCATCTAACAAGTATTGATTTAACAATGTCTGGCCACAAGATCAGGCATTAGGATATGAGAAAACACCCCATCCTTTCTTTTGAGGAGTCCCAATCTAATGTAGAAAACAGATAAGCAAATAGGGTTGCAGAGGGTGGAGGCTCTGGACCGGACTTGGGAGGGCTCACCTGTCAATTTGCCATTTTAACCAAGTGTAGTGCCAGCGTATGTCCTGCTCTGCCGTCCTTGGAGGCCATAGTCTGGTCAGTGGAGATGGACCGGTCAGCAGTACATTGCACTTTGGTGTGATAATGTCCATGATTGTGCCCCAGTGTCAGCAGGGGCACCACATTGTAAACGTAGCAGGCACAAGTTACATCAGAAATGTTCCAGAGGAGGTAGGGGCCTCTTCAGGGAATCACACAGCGACTTAGTACGGCTGGAGGGCACCGGGAAAGCAGGTGAGAAGTGGGACTGGAGTGGGAGGCAGGGGGCTTCGTCTCCTGTTTCCGGGACCCTGGACATGGAGAACAGGATCTTGCACCTAGCACAAAGAGTTCTGTTTCCTCCACCCTCTCAAATAACTTTAACGGAAGGGCAGAAGAGCAGGATGGAAGAATAACCTAAAATTAAGCAATAAGATGTTGTAAGTTTTAGAAGACTGGAAATTGCCAGTCTTCTGTAGAGCCTGTATCTGTTTTCTTACTGGAGAAAGAAGGAAGATGAGAGGTCCCTATCTGTGTCTGTTTCTGGGATATCAGTACAGCAATAAAGCTGTTAAAGACAAGACTGGGGTCAAATACCAATGTACATCAAATTAATTTCTAATTCTTCTGTTGAGAGAATGATCATATTTCAAGGTAAAATTACAGAGCCAAGAGATGGTTCATGGGTGTATATTTGAAATTTCTCTATAAGCAAGCAATGAAAACGTTACAAAGCTACCAGATTTTGTAATTTTCAAAATTAAAAGGAATATAGTAGTACAATTGGATAATGGGTTGTAGAACCTCTTATTCTTGGATCATCGGTTTAGATAGATCCCAGGTTGGCAATAACTAAAATTTATTTCAATTTTATGTCTGCTCAGTGGCCAAAATGATATGGGTTAATGGGTACAGTTTGTCTTTCTGCGTGGGATTTCCCTAGGCATAGAAATCCCTAAAGCTCACGGGTCCTTCCCTTACGTATTTTTCCAGGTTGGGTTGTCAGAGCGAGGGGCACCTTTTTGTCACAGATTTTCTTCGTATGGTGTCAGAGTTGACAGTGTATCAAGTATACAATTTAGCAGCATGATACTAATGTCAGTTTGTTGTGAAATTCAGTGTGTCATATCGTTGATCAAGCAAAAATCGCTGATTAGAAAATCATAGACTGAATATTTGGAATCGCTCAAGAGCTGAAGAAGGTGTAAGCAGGGATTTCTGGCACGTAACTCTCAATTCCTCTTCCTTTTGTCTCATGTTCCCCCTGAGTAGCTAGGTACGCACTGTGAACTGTTGTGAAAAGTATGTTTTATACAACTTTGTATACACAGTTCCTGGGATGACAGGTGGCCTACGGTAGGAGTTCAGTAATTGCTGAAAGAATGAATGAATGACGATGTCATCAGTGGAGAAGAGTTTGGCTGTTCTCTTTATAACAAAGCTGCTGCAAGTTCCGTATTCCTTGCCCCAAACGCTTGGGACCAGAGTGTTTCAAATTTCAGATTTTTCAGATTTTGGAATATTTGCACGTGCATACATGTGAGCTACCTTAGGAATGGGACTCAACTCTAAAATTTATTTCTGTTTTGTACACAGAGTCTGAAAGTGACGTTAGATGATATTTTAAATTTGTGCATGAAACAAAGTTCATGTACACTGAACCATCAGAAGGCAAAGTGTCACTCTTTCGGCCACCATGTGGAGAATCTGGTGGTGTGGCCTCACCATCGTCCCTGACTCTGGAGTTATATGCTACTGAGGAGTAATCTTTTAATAAAAAAAACTTTTCTGTACGTGCTAGATATGTATATCACAGCTGAAGGAGGCTACCAGGGTCCTGTTCTTTTGGGGACCCTGAATAACCTGCATGGTGCACCCCTGTTTTGCAGCCCGTTGTGTGAGGTCAGGTGCGGAATTTTTCCACTTGTGGGATTATGTCAGAACTCAAAGTTTTGTATTTCAGAGCATTTCAGATTTTAGATTTTTAGATTAGGAATATTCAGTCTGTATGGGAATAAGGAGTCTGGTATGATGTGTGCATTATAGAAAGGACAATTTTAGGTATCAGATACAGCCTTGCAGAAATTCATGACTAAAACATTATGTACATTTTATTCATTTTCGTGTTTTTTTCCTACCACCTTCCCTAAATCAGCTTTCATCCTGTTCTCTTAAAGCTCTGCAAATTACTGAAATAAATTGTTCCACGTTGGTTTTTTTTTTTGTTTTTGTTTTTTTTAGGACAAAAGCTTACTGAAAGCCATTCATCCAGCATTGAGTCTTTACTTACTGGGGTCACCTGTGCTGTGTTTGAGTTCCCTTCACTTTGTTCTTGGGCACATTCTGTCCACGTCCTGTTCACTCCTGAAGCCCTGCACTCCGGGTCTTTTTTTGTTTGGTTTGGTTTGGGTTTTTTCTACTGTCTTATTCAGACTGTCCCTTCAACCAAAAATCATTAATGAATCTTGTATTGACGTGACCTCCTTTTAAAATAGGTACTTAATTGAATTATATTTTCTATGGATCTGAAATCAGGAAGCCATCAAAAGGTGGTAAACAGGCCGTGGGGTAAATCAACAAAGATGGAATACAGATAGGTGATATGCTGAGTCACATGCGGAATAGCTGAGAATTGCTTTTTTTTTTTTTTTTTTTTGTGGAAAACATATCTTTGGACAGAGATTGGCTGAGAAAGAGAGGCTAACTGTGGGTTTCATGAGTGTCTACCATACTTGACCAAAGTGACATCGTGATACTTGGTGTTAAGTTAGTATCTCCCTGATACTGACAGGTGGAGGTACTTGGTGGTATCACAAAAGCAGGAGGAACAAGGTCTTTTTTTTTTTTTTTGAATTATTTTTATTAAATCCTAACTTTGTAATTGATGCATTTATGGGGTTTTAGGTATACAGTGTGAAATGCTTACATTGAACTAAGTAACATGTCCATTACAATTATACTCGTTTCTTAACAGTTTTGAAATGTATTATTGTATCATGAAGGTCTTAATATTTTCTTCTTCATTGTAACCTGTGTTTTGAGAGGTGTTTTTTAATCACAACACTTTCCTTTGAACGTCATGTGTAACTTTCTGGAGACAGCGTGTTATGGAAGCTCACCCACATTTTCTGCAGTGAGGAAAGATGGCAAGTTACCAGGAGAAAAAATATGTGATCGCAACCTTTTTATTACTTTCATTTTTAAAGTATCTATTTCCACATATATGGTGTTGTCCAAAAAAAAAAAAATTCAGGTAGAGAAAGAGGACTTTTCCTTATGAGCATGTTTATTTTCACAGCTATTTGCTACCAGGTTTGCATAGGATGCACATGAATTTGGGGCTTCACTCTGAGTTGTACTTGTTATTATTACTTAGTAAGTTTCTGCCCCTGAACAGGCAGAACAGAGGCAAACACAAATCAAGCTTTTGTTCTAAGTAGTAGACTTATAATTAGTGACTTTTGCTGACTTAATCACCAGCTTTATTGGATGGCAGTTCTTGGATGGCAGTGGCGGCATCGTTAAAGGCACAGAGGAAGCAGTCCTAGTGGGAGAGGATTTCATGCAATGGAGGCATTTACAGCCTACCTTTCATTTTACAGGAGAACATTGGTGTTACGAGGAAAAAGGCAAGTATAAGAAGAGGCTTCCCAGGGCGAGCGACCGTTCTCAATGGCAGAAAATAGAGTTGTTCTCAAGATATCTCCAGTCTCTCACAATCCATCACAAATAAAAAAAGGTAGCAGTATAGAGATGAAAAGCGGAAGAGAGAGAGAAAGATTGAGGTTGGCTGTCAAAATGTTGCATGTAAGAATGTATCGAATGTCACTATTATAAAAGGTCTCAGTGTAATTACATTTCCTCTCCATTTGGATTTGCTAGTCAATTCTTTTCAGTTGTCAGCTGGGGAAACATTTCCTATCTAGGTGATTTTTTTTTTTTTCCTCCTCGTTAAATATCAGCATGGTGTAATTCACCAGAATCATGTGGGGTCAGTACTGAGAATGTCTCCTACCTCAAGATTACTGATTTGGAAGATTTTTTTTCTTTCCATGCACACCCTCAGAAAGTGTTAGACACCAGCCTGGTAGTAGACAAGGCTTTACTGGATCACTATTCAAAGAACTAGAGAGTTCTGATATTGGCAGGCATTGTTTATCCCATTAAAAAATGACAATAATTCAATAAAGATGGCCGGAAGACTGTTTTACTGGTGCTGTAAGTGCGGTAAAGACTATGGACCAAAGATTTCTGGGAGGTAAATGGGAGGTAACCTTCTGGACTGGTTTAAACATTAGGATTCTGAGGTTCTGCACAAGAGCTATGCTTACTGGCTCATGTCTTAGGACTCCTACAAAAAGGGAATTGAGGCTGGATTAATATAAAAATAGGACTTGTTGCACTGGAGATATGTCTTAAGATCAAATGATGACTTCTAACACTCAGTAATTTGTAAGGATGCTGACCTTTTTATTTTTTATTTTTGGGTCAAATCTATTTTCTTGAAGGTAGGTTTGTGGAGAAAAAGTGCAATAATTAAACTGAACATACCAACAAGGAAAAATAATTTAACTATTATGATGACTCATTTAGTTGACACCCTTGGGTAATGAGGTGCTCTGGATTAATTTTCCTGAGAGCTGAAACATATCCCTTTAAATGATGAAGTGTTTTATCTTCACCAATCTTTGAAGAAAACATTTCCAAGGTATATTGTACATTCCCCTGTCAGGAAATATGCTTGACAATTTATAAATTTATAAGACTAGAGGTTTTTAAAGAAATACTAGGAGATGTTGAAAAATGTTACCATGTTGGGCCACAGTGTTCTTATCTACCAGATGTGAGGTTTGGATTAGATGCTCATGAGTCCGTCCATCTCTAATGCTCTCTATCTATGGGTTTCCTGTGCTTTAAATTTTAGTGTGTGCTACAGTAGCTAGGGAGCTGCTTAACAGGCAGATATTCTGAGTTTATCCCTGGAGATCTGATTTGGCAAGTTTGGAGGGAGATGAGAGTTTGTATCATAAATAAGCACCTTGGGTCACTCTGCTGACCTCATTTGGAGAAACACTGACTCCTCCTTCACTCTCCCCTAGGAGATGCCATCACTCTTCTTGGCCACCTAAGAAAAGGTGCTTGCTGCCCTGCCCTGGCAGCAGTGAGTCGTGAGGGGCTGATCACCACCGCTGTGTTTTGTTGATACCTATTGAGGAAAACCAGATCACCAGCTTATTACACGAGATGCCCTGTGTTTGTACTGGAGAAAGTCACTGGGTCCTAATCTCAGTCCTGAGTACGGCGAGGGCAGGACCTCTCATTTCCTCCTGTAGTCCCAGTGGCCATTGTTCTTCATGTTGGAAGGTCTTTGACTCTTTTTTTCTGGTTGTCTTCAGAAAGTCAGGTTTTCTAGAAGCATAATACCAGGCTAAGTGGCACAGTGTAAATATTTTAACTTGATGAGATTTGTAGCCAAGGGTGTTCTTGACTTTTTAAAAATTAATTTTTAAACATACCATCAAATTTCCGTTTAAAGTGTACAACCCATTGGTTTTAAGTAACATGTGAATTCGCAGACTTTGTGCAACTAGCACCATAGTCTAGTTTTAGAACATTTCCATCATCCCCCCCCCAAAGAAACCTTGTGGCTAATTGTAGTAACTTCTCTTCCTACCTGTAAACCTGTTCAAATAATAATTTACTTTTCCTTACAGATTTTTCATTTCTAGTGGTAAATTTCCTATCAACGGGACCATAGAGTATGCGCACTTTTGTGTTTGTCTTTTATGGAGCTTAATGTTCTTGAGACTCATTCACGCGGTATGTATCAGATTGCCAAAGAATATTCTGTTGTATGGATATACCGCATTTCACTTATCCATTTAGCAGTTAATGGACATTTGAATTGTTCGTACATTTTTGGCTCTTATGGCCAGCGTGTGCAAGTCTTTGTATACACATTTTAATTTCACTTGAATAGTTAGGAAATTGCTGGGTCATGTGGTAAGTTTGTTTCAAGTAGAAAGTAGTAGTTTCAAATGTTACAGTTATACCTACCTTGTATATAAGCATTTCACTTTCTCTGCATCGCCCACACTTGTTATTGCATACAAGTCCCTTGTTGGGTATACACATGGTTTTCAAATATTTTCTCCTACCGTGTGGCTAGTCTTTTCACTTTCTGAATGGTGTCATTTGAAATACACTATTTTATTTTGATCAAACACAGTAAGTTTTTTCTTTTATCAATGTACTTTTCGTATTATATCTGAGAAATCTTTAACCAGATATCCGTGCTTTCTAGAGGCTTACTTAAGATCTTGTAGGTTGTAAGTGTGAAGTTGTAGTGATACCTAGTAAATAGTGCCTAGATTAAGAGTAAAGATTAATATTCAGACTTTGGGACCTGAATCTACTCCAGTTAGGCTAACTGTTGACAGGTTTAAAAGTCTTAGATTACTAAAGCCATGATAGACATATATCCACCACCGTCACACAATGGCTAAGTCCTTAGAATCTTTTTTTTTTTCTTTTCTTTTTCGTTCTTTCTTTCTTTCTTTTTTTTTTTAAAGACAGAGTCCCGCTCTGTTGCCCTGGGTAGACTGCTGTGGTGTCATAGCTCACAGCAACCTCAAACTCTTGGGCTCCAGTGATCCTCCTGCCTCATCCTTCCAATAGAATCTTTTCTTGATGTTAATCTCCCTGCTATCAGCAGACAGAGAATGAAGGTCTTTAATTTACCCTATACTGTGAGGGAGTACTATGCTTTGAATGTGGGACCTTTCCCCTAGGTTCCACAGCTATCAAAGCATAGCTTGATCTTTTACTGATTTTAGAATAAAAAGCCAGTTCACAATCAGGCACATCTTTACTAAAAGAAACAAAAGTTACTGCCTTTTTTTCATAAGAACACAATGGTTTCAGGATCTACAGGCAGAGGTCAGGCTCCACTGAGGGCTAATACATTTGGTGATTCTGCCCAGTCCTGTTGAGTCCACCCCCGTCTTTGCTTCAATATTAAGTGGTTTTATTCTCTTTTAGATCCAGATTTTTCCCACTGAGGTAGTGAAATGTCGTCAGGTCCTAGCTAAAGGAATGACTGATTTCCACTTGGAACTTTTGTTCTCTTGAGACTAGAAGACAACTCTTGTTTATAAATAAATACTAGAAATCATCATACATCGTAAACTGAAATACAATGCACATCTACTGCCAGCTTGGATAAAATGTCATGCCTAAAAGTAACAGCACCTTACAACTGAAAGAATTACAGGTGACCCAAGACTTTCACAAATATGATAGCATGGGACAGCCCATCTCTGAAGAATTTGTATTTCTTTTTTGTAGATGAGGGAAATGACTTGTCAGAAATCATTTATTTCCAAATATAGGACTTCTGACACCAAATTTTGTGCCTTTCTTATAGCACAATGCTACAAAAGTAATAAAATGGAATTTTTGTAATTTTAAGAAAATTAGGAATGTCATATTGTGTTAGACCCATGACTAATCTAGAAGCAGTCATTTGCATTTCAAATGAAATCCATTAACAATGGTACGTTCACTTCTTGGGCTTATTTCCCTGTTAATCCTCCATTTCTGACTGTTACGTGAAATGGTTTGCTCCCTGTGAAAGGAATTCTAGGCACTGGATTGTTGGTGAGTGAGGTTTGTGGTGTGGGTAGTTAGGATGTAGGGAGATCCTGAACGTGGCAATGTCCTTTTGCCATTAAATTTGTCCTGTGCTCAAGGCTGGTTTCAGGCTGTCTGACATCCCCCGAGGACCCTTTGCCTCCCCAGGGTAAATTTCGGGTCCACAAAGAGCTAAGACAGTTTTCATGTGATCATAGCTTGATCCCATTATTGGGTGCTTTCTTTTTTCTTCAATCCAAGACCACTTCAGTAAGGTTTTCCCCTGTCAGTGACCCAGAGGCCCTTCTGTGATCTTTCCTGTGGCTTAGACCGTTTGGGTAGGACTGTGGTTCTCAAAGTGTGAACTTGTAAGTAGCACAGCATGTTAGAAATACAAATTCAGGTCCCCTGATCTACTTCATGAGGAATGTTGGAGTGTTGGCCACAGCAGTCTGGATTTGATACATCTTCCAGCGATTCTGACTGCATGCTCACATTTGGGAACCACTGGCATGGTACTTAAGAGCAAGGTCAGGAGCTGGGTCTCAAATTTTAGCTCTACTATTTAGCACCTGCTCTCTACATACCTGTATGATTCTTGGGGAAGTTGTTTTCTGCTCTACACCTTAGTTCTTTAATCTGTAAACTTGTAGTACAAAATGTTAGTTCCATCTGTAGGATGTTGTGAAGACTGTCCAATGCACGTGCCTCGTGTGGTGTCTGGCGCCTATAGCATCCCTGAGAGGGAGCTTTTGTGTTCGATGTTGGCCCTGCCCTTGTCCTTACTGCTTACTGCGAAATAGCCTTCCATCGCTTATCCCCGGCAGCTTGGCCCTTCACTAGTCATTCTAAACCTGAACATTCGCCATATGCTCCATTTTCAGTAGTACGAAAATGAGACTAGTTTTCACACTGAAATCCTGAGATGAACTGTGTTCAACATTGTGCTTAGGTTTTTCTTTTGTTTTCTGCCACTAAGCCAGTTTCCTATCTGGGCCAGAACATCATCTTATAATAGTAATTTAATATTTAAAAACTTTAAGTATTAGGGATGTTGTCTTAAGTCACATTAAAATTCTAAATTATCTCCCTACTCACTTTACTTACCACTTCAGAAACTTTTCAGGTGTTTGATAGGTGTCAGTCTGTAGTTGCAGAATCTACCAGCGAACACAGGATCTGTGCTGACCGGCACGGGTGGCCATAGGTTCTTTGCTCTGTATCTGTGATTTTTCTCCTATCAGATTACTCTTGCTTCACTGTCAGGATCGATTCTTTTTTAACTGAAGACTTATGCAAAATTTTAATCTTAGTTCCCTTTTAGTTTGTTATACACATTTTCTTAGAGAACTACTGGGATAAATCCTGTATCCTCATCCCAAATAATCTCTTCACAATGAATTCTCATCAAGGCAGTTTAGGCTATGTTGATCCAATAGTTTTCCTTTCCCCAAAGGCTGCTGAACTCAATCTAGGAGAACTTGAAATACCCACAAATTATCGTCCATAGAATTTTTGCCATAGGAGATGTGTTCAGGATCTGTTCTTTATTAGAAATTCCGTAGGTATATATGGTAGAACCTCCATAGTTGACCACCTCCCAACATTGCCCACCACCTTAAGTGGACCTAATTTTCATAGACCAGACACACCACATGTCTGTGTCAGTAGAGTAGGCCGAGTTCCTGATGTTGACCCCTGGCTGGTCAGCTTACAGAGGTTCTGCTGTACTGTATTGCCAACAAATCTACAATGAATTTAATTTACTGTGAGCTGTGCTAGGAGGCAGTCCTTGGGTATTTGACTTTTTATGTGACTTTGCCTACAAATTTGTAATTGTCCTCAAGAGCCACTAGAACTCCTGGTTGGATACCATTTCATCCTGGTGATTTATTTTACTTTTGTCAGTTAGGCCTAGGACATTCCTTACATTTATCTTTCTCAGATTTAACGTATTTGGAGTGCAAAGAGAATTTGTAGCCAAATCTCCTCCTCAGTAAAATAGGTGTCAGAATCTTGATTTATTCTCTTTTCTATCTTTTATTCATCCATGGACTGCACTCATTTTTATAAGTCCATCTGATTCTTTGGCTGGCTTTCTGCCAACGATAAATTAAAAGAAAAGAAAAAACACTCGCGCACAAAAACAAAACCAACAGCTAGAAAGCCTTTTTAACTTGTTCATTTATTTGTTTATATTTTAGCAACCTTTCAACTCTATAAAAGTATTTTATGAATTTCATCTGACCTCCCTGCTCACAGGGCAGCACTCTCTGATAGTGCTTTGTTGTTTTTGCCTGAAATAAACTGTCCCGTGGTCAAGTTAGCATAGAAAAGGCTACATACTTATGTATACTTGTTCTGTGCCCTTCATACCCTGCCCCTTTAAATGGTTTACTAAGTTATAAATCACAGTAACATTTGAGAAGACTGTGAAATGTCCTGTAGAAAGAAACCATATTATGATTGGGCTGCGATAAACAATCTGGTACAGATATCTTTGTTGTAATGTGATTTTTGGTCTTCTGGGTATATACCAAGTAAAGGAATTATAGGATCAAATGGCAGCTAAGTCATAGAAGAAGCCCAAGTGCCCATCGATCCACAAATGGATTAATAAATTGTGGTACATGTATACCATGGAATATTATGCAGCCTTAAAGAAATATGGTGACTTTACCTCTTTCATATTTACATGGATGGAGCTGGAACACATTCTCCTTAGCAGAGTATCTCAAGAATGGAAGAAAAAGTATCCAATGTATACGGCCCTACTATGAAGCTAATTTATAGCTTTCATATGAAGGCTATAACCCGATTATAGCACAAGAAGACAGGGAAAGGGGCAAGGGAGGGAAGGGGAGGGTAAGGGTGGGTGGAGAGAGGGTAAATGGTGGGATCACACTTACAGTGCATCTTAGAAGGGACAGGTGAAACCTACTAAATGCAGAACATAAATGTTTTCACACAATAAACGAGAAAATCCTATGAAGGTTATGCCGAACAGTTGAATGAAAATATTTCAGATTGTATATGAATCCCGCACACTGTACTCCATGATTGTACTAATTTATACAGCTATGATTTAATAAAACAATGAAAAAAAAGGAAAGAAACCCATATTAAATTAACTTCCTTTGACCTATTTCTGCACAGAAACAATTATATTCTGTTCTACAAACTAGCCTGCTCTATAGAACATGTTTATGACCATTGAGTATAGCAGTTACCGTATTCATGTTTGGCCTGTCTTTGTCTTTAGACATAGTTCCTTTTCCCTCGTTAGCTATTTGTTTCTATTTGGTTTCTCCATTTATGCTCTTCTCTCTCTTTTTTAAAATAAATCCATGTGACCCAAGTAGAACTTTTCTAAAGACATTTATTTTGAACAAAAGAATGACTTTCTATTTTCCTATACTCCAGTACGCCATATTGAAGTGGTTATTTTAATAATCTTGACAAAAATATTACTTTGGAAATAGTGGTTTGTGTTTTCAACTGTTTTAGATGCTTAATTCATATGAGGTTTTTAAATTTTATTGCTTATAATAGGAAATAAGATTATACATTAATGTTTGTGTTTCCAAGTTAACCTCCTCAGAAGTTAATTTTTCTCTTTTAAAATTTGTTACAAAGCTTTCTTTTGCTCTGTAATACTTTGCAGTCTCTGTACTTGCTCACTCTTCTGCATGAAGGCTCCAGTTCCAGATAGCTATGCGTCTGTTTTCTTTTCCTCCCTCACATTTTTACTCAAATATTATCTTCTTATTGAGGCTTACTTCTTGCTGCCACATTTAAAATTGATTTTTAGGCACACCGGTCACCATCTGAACACCCCACCCCAACACTCCCTGGTCCTCCCCTCTACTTCATTTTTATTTTTTATGTTTGTAAGTATGTTAAGATACTGTGTGTTCTACTTACTGTATTTGTTCTCCCTTAACAAAAGGTAAACTCGATAAGAGCAAAGATTTTTGTCTTCCTTGTCACTGCTTTGTCACTACCATCTAGAACTGGTTTTCAGCCTTCCTAATGCTGCAATGTGTTTTCATTGTTAAAAACGGGTTGTGACCGACAGGTTGAGAACTCACTGGTCTAGAACATTGTGATGAAATAGGTGCTCAATAAAGTTTCAATTGGATGAATTAATGGAATAATCTCAAATGTAGAAAATATATTTCATAAGATTCAAAATTCATGCATGGGACAGTATCAGTAAACTATGATTAAAAGGTATAAACATTGATCAAACATGATTATTTAATGGTGAAACATTAAAATCCTTTCTTTTTAAGATTAGAAACAAGGTATGACACCTTTGATCAACAAAACAGGATTACACGTTTGTGCTTTGCTACATAGGAAATCCTAGCTAAAACAATGGACGGAAATAATTCTTACCCTTCCTTTTAAAGGAAGAAACAATGATATTGCCAGTCAAAGAGGATATCTTGTCTGTGTAGAAAAGCCAAAAACAAAATTATCTATAGATAAAATATTAGAATGAATAAAAGATGTTAGTACAATTGACATACAAAATCAATTGCATTTCTGTACTCCACTGCAAATATCTGGAAAAGGTGATACAATGACACTGATAGTTATTCCTAGGGACTTTGTTTCCCATAATACTGACAAAAATAGGCAAGACCTGTATGGAGAAAGTGATAAAGATACTTAATAAAACCAAAATGAATGGAGAAATAAATCATTTATGAATAGAAAATCTGAATTTGCAAAAGACTGGATGATTGTCCTCAAAGAATGGGGAAGCATGAATCCCATGTACTCAGTAAGTTTGGTATGAGGAAAATTAATGACAATTATTGACACAGTGGGGGTGAGGGAAGGGGAGAGCAGAGAGAGAAAGAATGAGGGAGGGGTGGGGAAAGGAAGAGCAGAGAGAGGGAAGGCGCAAGGGGGGTGGGGTCTTGGTGTGTGCCACACCTACTGGGGGCAAAACACGATTGTAAGAGGGACTTTGCCCAACAAATGCAATCAGTATAACATGGTTCCTTGTACCCTCAATGAATCCCCAACAATAAAAAAAAAAAGAGAAAAAAGTGCATTTTTCAAGCTATAGTCTCCTTGAAGTGGCTAAATTACACTTTTAATATGAGTAATGACTTACTTAGCAAGTGAGGGTATCATAGTGACATAAAATCAGCTTTTGAAAACCACCAGAGAGGTATTAATTTTTGTGTTTACATTGCCATACATTGACTCTCAATTTTTTTCATGTTAAAAATTTCATAGTAGTACTTGTTCATCATAAGGGGGGAGAAAAAGAGGACTCTCACAGGGATTATAGAGGAAGCTGTAAATTCCTTCATAACCCACCTCTTTATAAATTCTACTCCATGGTATAGCCCTTTTTTGTAGTTTATTATGTTTTAATACAGACCTTTCTGTGCATTAAAGACTTTATGACAACTCTTTAGTAGTATCAAAAGTTTTTGTTGCACAAAAGATTGCATTAATATTTGTGTTCATTTAATTAATGCAGAACTTGTATAAAATGTCTATTAAAGCAAATCATAAAATTTTAAGTTGTGATATATTTATGAAATTGACAGGCAAACATTTTGCCTAGACCAATTAACTGTGCTTCTTTTTATTAAGGAATACATGCAACTCTTTAAATTTCTGTTTTTTTGTCTATTAGAAGGCTTAGTGTCATGCTAACTTGGGGATGTTACTTATTCTATCTTAAAATTCCTCTGTATTCTTTTTTGTTTGTGTTAATATGCAACGTGTATTCTACTTAGTGTTAGAACTTTAAAACTTTTTGGAGGGTGGCGCCTGTGGCTCATTGAGTAGGGCACCTTCCCATATATTGAGGGTGGCGGGTTTTCGAACCCAGCCCCTGCCAAACTGCAACAAAAAATAGCTGGGCGTTGTGGCAGGCACCTGGATTCCCAGCTACTCAGAAGGCTGAGGCAAGAGAATAGCATAAGCCCAAGAGCTGGAGGTTGCTGTGAGCTGTGACGTCACAGCACTCTACTGAGGACTCATAAGACTCTGTCTCTAAAAAAAATAAAAAAATAAAAAAATAAAACTTTTTGGAATTTAGGCATTATCTATATTTATATGTTATTCATATCATATAATGTATAATTTTCTTTTTCATATAATGAAAATTAAGGGAATCTGAAAATTCACGTAATTGAGATTTTGTTTCCTTAGATGTAAATATTAAGCATAAGGAAATAATGAAGGATAAACTTAGGGCGAAAAAAATCACTGTACATTGAACTGTATATGAAACACTGTTATTCAAAATCCACAAAAGAAACTGTGCCTGGCATTATCATTATAACAAATTCTAAGAAGAAAATAAACTGAACATGAGTTAAAATTTGTAAGGACGTTTTATGAAACTGGGAGGACTTCTGCTGATTTAGACAACACAGCAACTTTGTTAGCCCAAAGTCATTTCAGTCTTACTATAATAAAACTTTGTCATTTTTTTTGTTGTTGTGGATATAATGTTAGATAGTAATACCACAAGTTTTGTTTTTCTGAATTGACTTCTTTTGGTCTTACTACGTTTTTTGTTAATGGAAGAAAAAAAAAATCTTACTTTTCACCATGACAGCATATCAGTGGTAACAAGTAATAAGTGTGGATTAAAGGCATATAGGCCTTTCTTATTATAGAAATCTGACTATTTTCCTTTTTGTTAAAAAGATGTAATTTTGGGAATAATGCTTGCTTCTGTGATTTTATTAGCCATCATCTTTTAACCTATTGTTGTTGTTTTATTTTTTTTTTATGAATGAATATCATTGGAGAACTATAAATTTTTGCCTGGGAAAAACATGGCAGTCTTCTGTTACTTAAGGAAGATTACTTGACACTTATGTAACAAAATAACTACATGAAAATAAAATTTCTGAGAATTTTTAAGTAAACTGAAAATGTAGTTTATCATTTTTGAATTCAAACATGCTACAAACTTTACAGAGGAACACATTTTCCCTGTTGTATTATATAAGGCAATAATTTTTTTCAAGGGTTGTTTTGAATTTATTTTAAAGGTAATTTAGTTTTGCATGCATCTACCATAAATTGGAAATGAAAGTTTTATTTATATTTGCAAATATTTGTATATATTAATTAACCTTAAAATCATAATCATAAAAGTTTGCCATAGTATATTACCAGTTGTTTTATACTTTGGTGAACTGTTTAGTAATATTCTGTTTTTTTTTTTAGTGACTTCTTCAGAAATTTAACTCTTTTCACATATTTAAGAAAAATAAATCACGTACCCAGAATAAACACTTAACATTAATCTAGGTTTTTAAATGAGGGATGAACATCCTTCAATGGTTATAATTTTAAAAGTACATTTTATTGATAATATTTAATAAGTGCAAATTTATTAACTCAAAAAAGACTCCTACTGTTCTATAATTCCTTAAAAACATAGTCACTAACACATTTAATAAAACTTAGCAAATGTCCTCTACTATGTTGGTCATTCAGTGTTTTCTAATGGATTTGGTATGAATTATTTGTTTCAGATAATTAAGTAGAGATTGGTTTGTACCAAATTAAACATTGGACTCAAGAATCTTTTCTCTTTTATTGATGATTGTAATAATCTGCAGGAACCTACATTTTTTTAAGATTTGAAATTTTTAGGAGACTACAAGATAATTTTTTTAAAAATA
Source organism: Perodicticus potto (assembly GCA_963574655.1). Taxonomy (NCBI): domain Eukaryota; kingdom Metazoa; phylum Chordata; class Mammalia; order Primates; family Lorisidae; genus Perodicticus; species Perodicticus potto. Next base: position 30,174 of record CAUYRH010033240.1, on the reverse strand, counting down.
AGAGGTCTAATAGTCTAAGATTATTAAAAATCAGCTAAAATAAGTGCTAGTAAATGTTACCATGTTGAAATCTAATAAACATGGATAGTGTACATTGACTCTTTAGATCTACTATTTGGAGGGAAGGTGGAGAAGGAATGATTGTGTCTGGAGGCCATTTGCAGATAAAAGTCACCAAAGAAATTTATCTACTTTGCATCTGACTCTGGACTCCAAGCCTACAGCAAACTTGCTAAACCAGTCTCTAGGAATGGCATGTGTATTTTAAAAGATTTCTCTGCTGATCTAAGGGAGTATTTTGCTTTGAATAACTTTATGTTTTTAATGTTTATCAAGCTCAATTAGACATTTATGTTCAGTTTTAAAAACTTAATGTTGGAATTTAGCATGTAACCTGATATATGTTTCCCTTTATATTATTCATACTTAAATTTGACCATGGATTCAGGATTGTGTTATAAGAAAAGCTATTAAGATTTCAAACAAGTTTCACATTGCGTCTGTATTATTTAGAGGTAGACAACAATAGAGAATAGAAGGAAAAGCATTGGTTTTATGAGTTCCTTGATATGGAATTTTAATATAAGTCTTCCTGCTACTTAACAGAGTGACTTTAGGCCTTTCAACATCCCTTCCTATGAAAAGATACTATGGCCTATAACCCTAACCAGAAAATAAATTGTCAATAATCAAACTGCAGAATTTACTAAAATTCTTGGTTTGAATATTTAACAGATAGTACCATGTTAACAGGAATATTTAACGACTTCTGTTTACTACTCAGATCAAATAGGCACAATTTAAATTCAGAATCAATGGGAAGAAAATTTAAAATTAAATTCTGGTGTAAATGAAATTAGAATATTAATAGTTGAAAAACTTCTGCATAAAAAACCATGATAGAGTATTAAAAGAAAGTTTTTTTATAACCATTCGTAACATGCTTATGACCAATAACCAAAATTATATATGTTTATTAAAGCTATTAAAATGTTCTGATAAATATTGCAATAGGAATATGTGAACTGTGGTATTTACTTAATTGGATTTAAACAAATTGATTTTCCATGAATTGATCTGCTTCCTGGGTATTACTTCAAAACTCTGAGAAGCAAAGATTGAATACTGTTGATTCATACAAAACAGCAAAGGTCTATTTGAGGACCTAAATGATAAGTTTTTGCTGTAATTAGGGTTGTGTCATGAAGCTTTACTATAAACTTTGTAACATTTTGTGTTTTTTGCTGTGGAATATTTATTTGCTAAGCAGCTATATGTGTGCTTTAAACATATATGTAGTTTTGTTTTGTTTTGTTTTTAAAGGAAATATAGTATGTTACAAATTCAGGAGTGATGGTGAAAACCTAATACATATCTCTTCATAACAGTTTTTTCTTAACATTTATAGGAAAACTACTTTGGGGAAGATGACATGTATATGGATTTTGAAGAGGTTATTTCAAGTCCTGTTCTGTCATTGTCAACATCATCCAGCTCTGGGTGGACTGCTGTTGGAATGGAAAATGACAAAAAGGAAAATGAAAATTTGGCCAAGTCAATTCATCCGCTTACTTTGCGTCCTTGGGATATTACTGTACTTGTTAATTTGTACAAAGTTCATGGACGTCTTCCTGTTGTAAGTGTTTACATATCAAAATAATCTGGAATGTATTATGATATCCACTTAGCACCGGAAATTCTATGTGTATGTGGGTATGGAAAAAAAGTTCAGATTCTAGGCTTGGTGCCCGTGCTCAGTGGTTAGGGTGCCAGCCACATGAACCAGGCTGGTGGGTTCGAACCCAGCCCAGGGCTGCTAAACAAACAAACAAACAAAAAAACAATATATAGCTAGGTGTTGTGGCAGCCTCCCATAGTCCCAGCTACTTGGGAGGCTGAGGCAAGAGAACTGTTTGAGCCCAAGAGTTTGATGTTGCTGTGAGCTGTGAGGCCACAGCCTTCTACCAAGGGCAACATAGTGAGACTCTGTCTAAAAAAAAAAAAAAAATTCAGATTCTAGTACTTCTAAGTTTATTCTTTTACTGTTTTAATTCTAACTTATTTTCTTTATAGTATGATTAATTGATCATTGATAATTTTCCTTTTGATTTTTCTTCTTTCACTACTCTTTTAATTCTATTCTTATTTTCTTCATAACATGATTAATTGATCATTGATTATTTTACTTTCTATTTTCCTTCACTTTAGCTCTTTCTTTGCTATTCTGTGTTAACAACCAGGATGTTGTGTGATGACATCAAGTTGTTGTGTTTATAATTAGCCTGATGGATATTCTAGGACGTTATATTCTCTTAGCTTTTCTCTTCAGGCTCCAGACAAGTTTGGGGCCTTATGATAAACCTGTTACAAAATCAAGTTTCAGGCTTGACCCTGGAAGTTAAATTGTGTGGTTTAGATCCAGCACAATATCCAGCACAATTGGTTCACTGCAGCAATGCCTCTTGGGCCCATTGCGGTTCACCTGGAAAGAGATGATATTGCTTCAGGAGCTCAGGGACTTTGGAGCAGGTCCAGATTAGTAGGGAAATAGTGACCCTGGAGCACTGGACTGCATATTGGCTCCCTGTCATCACATACTGGCTCCCTGTCATGTACCTAGCATTGTTGCTTAGTGCAGCTCATATCCTTCCTGGGGTACAGAAATTGTTATTTTTGTTAGCACTGTTTCGCCTTTTGAAAAATCAAATTGTCAGCTGGGCGCCTGTGGCTCAAGTGGCTAAGGCGCCAGCCACATACACCTGAGCTGGTGGGTTCGAATCCAGTCCAGGCCCGCCAAACAACAATAATGGCTGCAACCAAAAAATAGCAGGGCATTGTGGTGCGTGCCTGCAGTCCCAGCTACTTGGGAGTAGGAGGCAGGAGAATCGCTTGAGCCTAGGAGTTGGAGGTTGCTGTGAGCTGCAATGCCACAACACTCTACCCAGGGCGACAGCTTGAGGCTCTGTTTCAAAGAAAAAAAAAAGCGAAAAATCAGATTGTCTTAATCATGATAAATGATTAAGTTTTTAGTTTCTGATACTTACTATTCACTTTATCTGTGTTTTGACTATGGTATTTTATTTGACCGTAGCATGGAACTACTGATGGTCCTGAATGCCCTACAGCTTTCTTAGAAAGATTGTGCTTTGAAATGAAAAAAGGATTTAGAGAGACCATGCTACAACTTATCCTGTCACCCTTGAATGTGTTCGTCAGTGATAACTATCAGGTAATCTGAAAGTAAGCTATAGTAAAGACTTAGGAGATTTACTACTCATATTTATAGTGTCAAAACAATGTGTTAGCTTCTGTACATGGAATATATAGCTCCTTAAATTGGAGACCTTTAAATTAACTGTATTAAGAAGTTTTATATGTGTGTGTGTGTGTGTGTGTGTGTGTGTGCATATGTATATATGTATAAGAGTTTTAAGAATCTAAATTTTCTTTTTCTTTTTTTTTTTGCTGCTTCTTATTTACATAGTATAATGATCCCAATTACATTTTATATCTTTTGTGTTTAGAAATGGAATAACTTTTTCATACATTTATGGAAGGTAAATTTAACTATATAAATGTTAGTAGGCTCTTTGATGATTGCAACATAAATATTAATATTAATTAGCACCATGAAATTTCAAAAATCATATTTATATGGTCAGTGATTTATTCGTATTCATCTAACATACTTACAAGATATTTTGTTAGTTCCTTCAAGATACCTTCAAATCTCTCTTGGAAGAGAACTAGTGCTACTCATCAAATGAGAATTTATTATGTTCCTGGGTAGATTATCACTTAATTATTATTTTTTTAAATGCCAATGGCTTGTCTTAGCACCTACCACTTAGAGCCCTTCCCTGCTTCTAGTTAAATTGTTTGATCTAGAAATTTAATGGATTTTAATACAAGGCAGAATAAAAGTTTAAATGGGAAGATACATCTGACATTCAAAAATCGTCAATGGATGATCATTTATTACAGATTATATGGAGTAACTGATCATCTTATAAAAAATAGCTGTTCTTTCAACTTTCTTTGCACTCTTTTTCCATAATTGACTATATTTTTCTTCACAGAAGTTTAATGTATTTCTCATATGTATATATTTGGCATAGCTGATTTTGTAAAAGCTAAAACTTTGACATTGTTTTGATATAGAATATGTTTCTTGTTTTAAACTTTTATTTTGAAATACATGTATAGATTCACAGAAAGTTGCAAAGATAGTATAGAGAGATCCCAGGTGTATCCTTCACCTAGTTTTTCCTACGGTGTAATTATTTTGTGTAATAATAGTATAGTACCAAAACAAGGAAACTGACTTTGGTACAATGTGTATGCATAGTTTCGTGCCATTTTTATCATATGTGTAAGTTCATGTAACTGCCACCAAAATGGAAATACAGAGCTATTCTGTCATCACAAACATTTTATTTGCATAACACTTTAACTTACCATAGAAATCTTAAAAATAATTCTTGTCCTTCTCTCCGTAAATAGTGGGTCACTAGAATTGGTTCTTTTTATTCTGGAAGGCAGGTGTGTGGAGAGGGAGTCCATCTCTTTTTTTTTAGTCTACTAAAAAAAAATTAGTAAAGGGAAACTTTCTTCTTATGGGTGAGTTCTGAGAATCTTAGATGAATTTCTCTGGTTTCTTATGAGTCCCTGGTAACACTGCAACTTTTCTTTTTAATCACTTTCAAAAGGCTTTATCAGACATAAAAAAAAAATTCACATTAATTCTTATAATAAAGATATGGCAAACTTATCGAAGGACTGAATTATAAAGTCTGATTTATTTGGGGATTAAAAAGGAGTTCATGGGATGGAGATATCAAGGTGATACTAGGAATCTGGTGATACTTTGTTTCCTAGATTATTCGTACTTTGTAATTTATCCCAAAGAGAAGGGTATACATCCTCTTGAAATGTGCTTATATACTTAACTTGCTTACATTTTATAGTGTTGTTGTAACTATTCCCTCCCAATTTTTTCTTTGTCTCTCTATTATCTAATAGTCTTACATGGTAGAAGAATACATACTATGAAGCCAAGGCTCAAATCTGCATTACACACCTGTAGTAGCTTGTTTCTGGTAGCATTAGTCTTAACTCAGGACTTCAAGGTGAAAGATCTTAGATCCTAAGGTGGAGTATGAATTACTGTGTCCAAGTTTGGAAACCACACTCTTTTTACACTGTGGTCATCATATGTATAAGTTTCATAGGGATACCTCAGTAAGGTACCATATACTGGCTAACTTATTAGAAATTAATTTTCTCATAGTACTGGAAGCTCAAAGTTCTAAATCAAGGGGCAGTTGCTCTCTGAAGGCTATAGGGAAGATCTTTCCTTGCCTTCTCTTAGTTTCTGCTAAGCTTGTGCTGGTTGCCAGCAATCCTTGTTTTTTTGGCTTACATATGGATATATTACTCAAATTGCTGCCTCCATCTTCAATGGCATTCTCTCTGTGTGTCTTTGTATTTCAGTTTTTCTCTTTTTATAAGGATGCCAGTGTCATATTGGATTACGGACCACCCTAATTTATTATAACCTGATGATAACTTGATTATATCTGTAAAAACCCTATTTCCAAAAAAGATCACATTCAGAGATATGTGTACTTTTTAGGACCTAGCTGTCTTGCTTTGTAGTTGGGCTTGCATAGGTATTATCACCAAAGAAGCTTAGTGTTTTTGGACATACCCTTCTGTAGATCCAAGGTTATATTAGGAATTCGTGGATTCCGACGTCTTATTTTCCAGTTAGCATGATTTTATTGTTCATCTCTGGGAGGTAGGGGGTAAGCAACTAGAAATTATAATGTGGTTTTCTTGTGCTTTTTAGTCTAATTATCATTGTTTTCAGCAGCGACCTCCTGTGGATGAAGTTCTCAGGGAAGGTCACATCAATTTGTCAGGTCTGCAGCTGAGAGCACACGCTATGTTCTCAGCAGAAGGTCTTCCTTTAGGAAGTGATTCCTTAGAATATGCATGGTTAATTGATGTGCAGGCTGGAAGCCTTACAGCTAAGGTCACAGCACCACAGGTATGATTTTTACAGTACTTTCTCTTAACTGACTTTCTCTTTCCTTTCTTACCCACCTTCCCAAGAATAACTGACAGGTCTGTCTGAATGTTTATTGCCTTCACAATGATAGCATTCTGATGGAAGTCATTCTTGCCATTCAGAATTTTCTAAGCTATAGATGAATCAGAAAAGTTTTATTTTTCTGAACCACATGTAATTGATAGGTGTAATGTTATATAGCACTTTATAATACTTAGTAAGAATTTGAGACTTTCTTTAGGGAAAAAACTGTTGGAAAAAAGTTAATATATTATTAAAATTACATCCACTGTTAGAACACTCTTCTTTTTCTAGTATATGGAGTAATTTCCTAAGAATTTTACTTTCTTGTACATTTCTTAAGTTGAATTTAAAAAATAACCCTTAATGGTGCTAAGAATAGGGTAACAGTTTTTTACTTGTCACGTCCTACAGAAGGATAACATTATACCTGCTATTTAGTGATGTGGAGGCTAGTTTAAAAAAAATAATGAATTTACTAGTAAGGAAGTCTGGCCTAGAGTGCTAAAAATGTGATCCTTTTGGATAAATTCCTCCAAAATTTAATCTTTAGACGGCTCTGAGGCATTAAAGGTTATTTTGTTCTAATTGACTACTAAAGTTTAATTGAATTGCCATATAATTGTAATATTTCATCTGTTGAGTCACATATTTGTTGTGATATGAATGATTACTTTGTTATTTCAGATGACTGAAATGTGGCAGAAATGTACATACTCAATTTTGATTAGGTAGTAGCAAAAAGACAATAAATAAAGAATCTAGATGCCTTGTATACCTGAAATAAATTATCAGAGGGCAGTAAGAATTAATATTCTAGAAGAGCAAATGTATAAAACATTTTAGAGAAAAATAACATCTCAATGTAGTATTAGAATGTATAAGGATTTGTATGAAAATGGATGAGAAGAAATAATTGCTCATAGCCCTGTAGTTGTGCTAAGTCCTCTCCATATTATCTCTCATTGCCTATCCCTAAGTATACAAGTAAAAACTGAAGCATGTAACAAAGCAGCTTGTTTCCTAACAAAGGAATAAAGCCATGCCGATCCTACTAGACTGGACACAATTTCTTTATTCTAAGGACTGCTAGAATCTCATATGCTTATAAATTGCCCTTATAAGATGAAACATTTCTTTCTGTTACATAGAATCTTGGAATCTTTGGTTTCTGTGTGGTTCATGAATCCATAGGTGCTTTTACGTTTATTCCATTTTTTGTGTGTTTTAAAAGTGAAACTTGTTTTCCAAGAATTTAAATTATGTGCTTCTTTAGAAGGATAGTGTCTTGTTTATATATCCCTCGGTGATTTTTATTGTTAAGAACTCTAAAAAACCATAAAATCAAAGCTTTTTAAAAAATCCATGATTTGAAGAATTAATATAGTCTTAAGCTTTTATTTATATAAATCAAAGTGCTTTAATCTTAAAAATAATATTTTAAAAATTGAGCTGGTGGGTTCGAATCCAGCTCCGGCCCACCAAATAACAATGACGGCTGCAACCAAAAAATAGCTGGGCGTTGTGGCGGGCTCCTGTAGTCCTAGCTACTTGGGAAGCTGAGGCAGGAGAATGGCTTGAGCCCAGGAGTTGGAGGTTGCTGTGAGCTGTGATACGACGGCACTCTACGCAGGGCGACAGCTTGAGGCTCTGTCTCCAAAAAAAAAAATAAATAATAAATAAAAATAAAAATTACAGCTCAATATGATGATTATATACTCAAAAATTTCATACTAAATTTTGGGTTATTATTAGAGAATTTTAGGTACTTTTTCTATGTGGAAGAGTTCAGTTAGTTATATAAGAGGAAAGATATAACCTTGAATACAATTGTTTGCTTTAGAAGTTGCTGAAATGAAAATTTTCTGTTGAAATGAGTTCTTCTTTTGACAATGCATTTTGTCATTTGCAAATCAAAAGTAATATAAACTTATTTCAATTATGGGGAGGTAAGAAAATTATTGGCTAACAAGTAGGTTAATATTTAGCAGCAGTTTGAAGACAGCTTTTAGGTTCTTTCAAGCGGTGTTGGTATTCATAAGCTTTTGAACTCTGAATACTTGTTTAGAATGCTAACCATATGTGAACCTGTCACTGATATCTATAGCTGGCATGCCTTTTGGAGTGGGGACAGACATTTGTTTTTCATGTGGTATGTCGAGAGTATGAACTGGAAAGACCAAAATCAGTAATAATATGTCAGCATGGAATTGATCGTCGGTTCTGTGAATCCAAGGTATGTTAGTAAATATGTTAGCGGTATTATAAACATTCATGATTTTTTTAATGAAAGATGGAGAGATCAGCTTAAATTAAATGTGCATAGTCATCAAAATTACTACTTTTAGTCACTTAACATAAGTATCTGAAATGAGATAAATATTAAAATATACATTCACAAGTAAATGGAGCTATTATAAAATTTATATCTTTTATATTTTTACTGTTAACATTCATGTCTTATTGCATTATTATACTGAACTGTTGAAATGTGGGTGTATATTTATATTTAGGAGACATGGAAATTGAAGCAAGAGGAGGATTAAATTCCTTATGTGACACTGTTTGTAAACCACTGTGGGACATGCCTGTTGTTCCATAATGTGATTAGCATTTCTGGGCATTTTCCAGGTTTCCTGACTCCAAATCCTATGCTTTTTCCATAACATTGTGCTGTCTTCATTAAGTGTCATTACAGTGTCTTCACAAGGGTTGTAAAAAGTAGATGATATGTAGTAATCCTTAAAATTGTGTGCAGTGGCAATGAAATGCATAGTGTTATTGTGCAATAACTACTCTCCCCTATGAAGTTGAAGAGTCAGGGTGAGGTGTATTTTCCCCCCTGATTCAAGAATGCTTATTTCAGAAAACTTAGAAAACATGTCCGTTTTTCAAAAAAAAAGGAAAAACAACTTACTCTAGTTCAACAGCACAGAGATAACTTTTGTTAACGGCTTAGTTTTTCTTTCTAGTCCTTTTCTATATGTCTTTCATTTTTTGTACTTTTGCTATATAAACTATATTTGTTTGCTATTATATTACCTTGAATTGAAAGTAACAAATCCTGCTTTTAATTTTATGTCCAAAAAGCTCTGTAACTATGCTTCTTTACTGACAATAAAGGAAACAGCTATAATAAGTGATAAAATTAGTTTTCCTTTTTATAAACACATTGCCAGGTTCCCCAGAATTGGTTTCTTTTCTTTTTAATGGTGGGATAGAGTCTCATTCTGTCACCATGGCTAGAGTACAGTGGTGTCATCGTAGTTCACTGTGACCTCAAAATCTTGAGCAATAGTGAAAGTTATCCTTGAGCCTCAGCCTCCTGAGTGGATGGGACTACAGGCAAATGCTACAGGCAAATGATGCCCAGCTATTTTTTTAGAAATGGGGTCTCACTCTTACACAGGCTGGTCTCTGACCTCTGAGCTCAAGCAGTCATCCCTCCTCAGTCTCCCAGAGTGTGAGGATTACACGTGTGAGTTGCTGGGCTGGCCAGAATTAGTTTCTTGGTCATATATCAAGATTCTTATGGGTAACTGACACATGCTTTTGGATACTTCCGTCTTTTTCTGTGTTTTTTATTTTTATTTTTATTTTTCCTATTCTTTATTTTTTTGAGACAGAATCTCTCTCTGCTGCCATGGATAAAGTGCCATGATGTCATAGCCCACAGCAACCTCACAGTCTTGGACTCAAGTGATCCTCTTGTCTCAGGCTCCCAAGTAGCTAGAAATACAGGTGCCAGCCACAATGCCCTGCTAGTTTTTTCTGTATTTAGTGAAGGGGGGTCTCACTCTTGCGCAATCTGGTCTCCAACTCCTGAGCTCAGATAATGAACCTGCCTCAGCCTCCCAGAGTACTAGGGTTATAAATGTGAGCTACCACACAGGCCATTTTTTTTTAAACTAAAAGCTTTTATGTTGCATTAAATTTTTTTAAAAATAAACTTTATTGAAGTATAATTAATATACAACAGATTCACTTCTTTTAAGTTGTACAGTTTCAGTTTTGACAAATATTGTATATACCTGTGTAACCAATACACCATTGAAGATAAAGAACATGTCTATCACCCTAGAAAAGGTCGTTGTGTAGTAGTCAGCCCCTACTGTAGGCAAACACTGATCTCCTTTCTGTCAAGTTAGTTTGCTTAGACTTATTTTTACCTGAAATATACCAGTATAGAATATTTACTGTACTGCAAGACACCTGTTTCTACTTCTGATTCTGCTATTAATGAGCATTTACATGCTATTGGGCCAGGAATTTATTCAGGTCTGCCATTTCCTCAAGAAATCCATTGAAGTAGGTGATGCTATACATTTTCTTTCAACCTAAACACTGCCAAATTTATGTTTTATGAATAAAACAAAATTAAATTTGCATGGATTGTCCTGGATATTATAAAATGCACAGTTGACATATTTGTGGGTATATGTGAAAACAAATACAAGTTTGTGGTACTCATAAGAAAATCTTACAACTCTAAACTCTTTATAATTCTTATAAAGAAACATTATTTTCTTTTCAGTTTATTCTTTGTGAATAAAGAATTCTTTATGAATACTTTATTCTTTCAATAACAAGTTATATATGTATTCTGTCCACTAGACTCTCTGCTTGCCTTTTTGAATGAAAATGATGCATGAATATTAGTTGTCTAACTAATAACACTGTTGATGATTTCATTTATTATAAAAGAATGAAGTTTTGTTTTTTAAAAAAAAATACATTTATAACCAGAATTTTTGAAATTTAAATAAGGAAATTTACTTAATTAGCAAAGTAATGAGAAGTTGGTGATGAATTAAATGTATGATCGTTTTTTATTTTAGTTGAGTTGTATTCCTGGGCCTTGTCCAACCTCAGATGATTTGAAATATACAATGACTCGTTTAGCAGTAGATGGAGCTGATATTTACATTGTTGAGCATGGTTGTGCTACAAATATAAAGGTAAGTTTTGCTTTTTTCCTCCTCTAGACCAGTGTAGTTTTTTTTCCTTTTTACTGAAGCAAATCTCCATTTTTTCAATATAATATACCCTTATGATGTATCTCATAGACTACCCCAAATTTTATAAGGTAGCTTTCTAATTTTTTTACTCATCCATGTTATCTTCCAGTACTACATTTATTAAGGCATCCTTTCACCACTTTTTTACACTGACTGAATTATTAAAACATTGCTTTATGTCAGGGATATAAAGTACTAGATCACTTTTATGGCTGGGATATAAATTGTTAGTGGTTTCAAAAGATTTGTTTGGTTTTTAATGTCTTTAGGTTTTGTGCATTAAATTTCCTTCTTGGCTCCTGAAAACATTTGTTACTCTGTTTTATGGGTTGCAGTTTAAAATCAAGCCTTCTTGATTTTCTTGAAAACTTCTTGAAGTGTCTGTCATTTCATTGCTTTTGTTTTCCTTTTTTTTAGACTTATGTGCTTTTTCCTTTTTTTTTATTCTGTTGCTACATTTAACTTTTCTATTTTCCCTTTTTTCTTTTCCATTTGTTCTTTTTTCTATTTCCTTTTTCTTCCATTTCTTTTCTTTTTCTGCCTATGTTTTACTCTATTTGAAATGACCACCTATTCTGTAGCTTAGGCTAAGCTATTTCAAAATACAGAAATTACAGTTTTGTTTCATTTTCTTCATTTGACTTTAGATGGGAGCAATTCGGGTTGCAGACTGTAATCTCCATAATCAATCAGTTGGGGAAGGAATAAGTGCTGCAATTCAGGATTTTCAAGTGAGACAATACATTGAGCAATTAAATAATTGCAGAGTTGGACTTCAGCCTGCAGTACTGCGAAGGGCCTATTGGCTTGAAGCTGGGTCAGCCAATTTAGGACTTATTACCGTTGATGTTGCTTTGGCTGCTGATCATCATTCTAAACACGAGGCTCAAAGGCATTTCTTAGAAACTCATGATACCAGAACTAAGAGGTAAGTGAAAATTTTAAGAATGGCAGTAGTTTTAGGTTCAGATGAAAATTGCTAGATAATTATAGAGGAAATTCTATAGGAATGAAATAAGAACATTTTAAATAAAGACCTAATATGATTGTGCTGCCACACCTCAATGAATACATAAGGATCTGTTATTTAATTGAACATACTTAATATCTTATCTTTGGTGGTGATGTGGTTGCTAGAAATTAACTGATGTGTTTCTAACTCCATGCTGTGTATCTCAACAGTGAAACACCTTTAAATTATTTGTCACCAAATAACATTTTGTAAAGCATTACATTATCTCTCTCTTGTTCACCCTAGCCCTCTCCTTCTAACATTCCTAGAAACCACCATTCTATTATTATGTACTGTAAAAAACTCTTCCTTTTATGGACCTTTCATACTATAGGGAAGATTTGTGTCTATTTCCATTGGTGTTTAAGAAATGATTTTATCTTTTAAATAGTTGCCAGAGCCTCTTACTGAATCACTTCTTTTTTAAATAATTGTATGACATTTTCCATCCTTGTCTCCCCCGTTATATAGTTAATACATGCTTATTCTGACTGGGTACAGTGGCTCACTCCTGTAATCTTAGCACTCTGAGAGGCTGAGACAGGTGGATCACTTGAGCTTAGGAGTTCAAGACCAGCCTGAGCAAGTGCGAGATCCCATCTCTACTAAAAATAGAAAAAGCTAGCTAGGCATTGTGGTGGGTGCCTGTAGTGTCAGCTACTTGAGAGCCTGAGGCAAGAGGATCACTTGAGTCTAAGAGTTTGAGGTTGCTGTGAACTATGATGCCACAGCACTCTATTCTACCCAGGGCAACAGAGTGAGAATCTGTTTCAAAAAAAAAAAAAATACATGCTTATTCTAAAATTATAGGAAAGTATTAAGAAACAAAGGAAAATAATGATTATAACCCCACCTCATGGAATTTTGTCATATTTCTTTACAGGATTTTTACTGTGTTTTTCTTACACTTGAAATCATCCTGTATTTACATTTTTAAAGTCTGCGTTTTTCCATTAAATTTATATCCTAAGCATCTGCCCTCATATTTGAAGGCTGTATAAACATTCTTTTAATACACCTTCAAAAAGATATACGATGGCCTAGTCTTTGCCCTTCTTTTAAATATTTAGTTTTTAAGTTTCCCATTATAAATAAGAATAAGGGGAACATTTTCACATATAAAATGTTTTTCCATATTTTCTGGCTATTTCCTTTATATAGTTTCCTAGAAGGAAGTATGAATGAGTTAAAAATTAAGACTTGTGATATGTATTCCTGTTGGTGCTCAGGAGGACCCTGACCCGGGCTGGGGGCTGACAGAGAGACAGCACTGAAGAGAGAAAGAGACTTCACAACAACTTAATGCATAAAGTCTGAGAAGCCTGGAGAGGCAAACATTGTTTCATGCACTGAGTGGCATATTGAGGCAATGCAGCAACACTCCAAGTCATCAGAAACCTTTTATTGATCTCTAAGACAAAGCATTCATGAAAAAATGCAAAGATGTCAAAATTCAAAAATAGGAAAAAGAATCCCAAGCCTTCTAGAAGATTGGGTAGAAAAGGAACATCTGAGTAATCAGGAACATAGGGTATTAAGTTGTCAACAACTGCTGATAATGCATTCAGAAAGGGACGGGGAAAACAAGTTTCCTCTCCACATGGCCGATAATTGCTAATCAGGAGTTCAGAGGTCTTTAGCCTACCTGCCTACTGATTCTGCAGGGATAGTCTTGAAGACTACCCTTTCTGGCTGCCTCTGGGCTCCTTACATCTTTATTTTTTCTGTATTTTTATTTTTTTGAGAGAGTCTCATTATGTCACCCTTGGTAGAGTGCTGTAGCGTCATAGCTCACAGCAACCTCGAACTCTTGGGCTTAAGTGATTCTGTTGCCTTAGCCTACTAAGCAGGGACTACAGGCACTAGCAACAACGCCCACCTATTTTTTTCTTGCAGTTGTTTAGTTGGCCTGGGCTGGATTCTAACATGCCACCCTCAGTGTATGTGGCTGGCATTGTAACCACTGTGAAAGCCACATTTTGCTTTTTTTATTCATTGGGGATTCATTGAGGGTACAAAGAACCAGGTTACATTGATTACATTAATAGATAAAGTCATTCTTTTGATTGTGTCCTGCCTTCAGAAGGTGTGTCATACACCATGACCCCTCTATCTCCCTCCCTTCTTCCCTCTCTCTTCTCCCCCCTGTACCCTGCACTCATAACTGTACTCATATCAGAATTGAGTACATAGGATTCTTGCTTCCATTCTTGTGATACCTTACTAAGAATAATGTGTTCCACTTCCATCCATGTTAATACAAAGGATGTAAAGTCTCCATCTTTTTTAATGGCTGAACAGTATTCCATGGTATACATATACCACAGCTTGTTAATCCATTCCTGGGTTGGTGGGCATTTAGGCTGTTTCCATGTTTTGGCCATTGTAAATTGAGCTGCAGAACACAGTCTAGTGCAAGTGTCCTTATGATAAAATGATTTTTTTTCTCCTGGGCAGATGCCCAGTAATGAGATTGCAGAATCAAATGGGAAGTCTCATTTGAGTTCTTTGAGGGTTCTCCATACTTCCTTCTAAAAAGGTTGTATTAGTTTACAGTCCTACCAGTAGTATAAAAGTGTTCCCTTCTCTCCACGTCTATGCCAGCATCTGCAGTTTTGAGATTTTGTGATTTGGGCCATTGTCTTTGGGGTTAGATGTTATCTCAGGGTTGTTTTGATTTGCATTTCTATAATAACTAGGCATGATGAGCATTTTTTCATTTTTCTTAGCCATTTGTCTGTCTTCTTTAGAGAAGGTTCTATTCATCTCTCTTGCCCATTGATATAAGAGATTGTTGTTATTTTTCTTGTGGATTAAGTTCTCTGTAGATCCTATTTATCACGAGTTTGTCCAATTCAAAATATGCATATATTCTTTCCCATTGTGTAGGAATTTCTAGTTTTTGGTAAGGAGCCAGGGGGATAACCTACCTTCCTGCTTTATCCTGAATGGAAGGGGCCAGAGAGAGATCAGCCTATCTATCTCTGACATGTTCCCAAATTCCCAGAAATATTCTTTCAGTTTATATTCCCAATGGCTTTTTAGAAGAGTCTTTGTTTGGCTTGGCACCCGTAGCACAGTGGTTATGGCACCAGCCACATAACTGAGTACTCTGAAATATGAACAGTAATGAGTTATCTATTAAGCATAAATCTATACTAACAATTTTCTTTATTTTTAGATTAATGTTTTAAAACTGTAATGCATACTCTTTTTTAAGAGTGTATTATTCTCTTTAAGAGTATATTCTTTTGTTTTTAAGCTTAATTTAAATGTCTGATTTTTATATTTGCTCCTTTTTAACTCTTCGTTTTTTTAAATGTATATTTCTATCATCATTGTTCCTAGTTATTTCCATCTCATTTACTATGGTAATGCTTTTTTTTAATTTCATAATAGTAAAATGGGGTGCTGCCTGTGGCCCAGTGGGTAGGGCACTGGCTCCGTATACTGAGGGTGGCGGGTTCAAACCTAACCCTGGCCAAACTGCAACAACCATAAAAAAAATAGCTGGGCATTGTGGCAGGAGCCTATAATCCCGGCTACTCGGGAGGCTGAGGTAAGAGAATCGCCTAAGCCCAGGAGATGGAGGTTGCTAGAAGCTGTGTGATGCCAGGGCACTCTACCAAGGACAATAAAGTGAGACTCTGTCTCTACAATAAAATAAAAAATAATAATGTAAAATGAGGAAAAAGACATATCGACCTTTGTGTTGACTTTTTTCTTAAAAATGTTAAAAATTAATTTATACTTAATTATTCACCAAAAAGTTTTTCCTTTCTTAGTGATTTTTTAAAAAATGTTTATTTTTGTTTGTTTTCCTTTGGGTTCTCTTTAGGTTGTGGTTTTTGTGGCCAGATGATACCCTGAAGAATAAGAGATGTAGAAACAAATGCGGTTGTCTTGGTGGTTGCAGATTCTTTGGTGGCACATTAACTGGCCTAGATTTCTTCAAACTTGAGGAGTTGACACCTTCCAGTAGTTCTGCATTTTCAAGCACAAGTGCTGAGTCTGATATGTATTATGGACAGTCTCTGCTACAGCCTGGAGAATGGATTATTACTAAAGAAATTCCAAAAATCATAGATGGTAATAAAATGTGTTGTTTTGTCACATGTGCTAATGTTTTATTGTCCTTATCCGTACACCATTCTGACAGAAGTTCAATGTTACTTTGTTCAACTCCATTAATTTTTTTGTCATCTTATGGGTATGGTTTAGTGTAATCCACTTTTGCTTTACCTGAAGCTAGGTCAAACCAGTGATTTTTTTTCAGAGGCATTCAGGGCAAAAGTAGAGGAAAGAGCTGAACTAAATATGCTAAAGTCCTGTTGAAATGATTTTTCATTGAACAGTAATACAAAAGTGTACATGTTATTTTAAGGCCATATTGCTTTAACAGTTTTGTTAGAATAAGAGCAGATTATTCTATAAAAAGCAGCACACACCAGAACTTCTTGGCATTTAAAGGATAAGGGTAGATACTAATAATTTTAACCGTATTTTTATATTACTTTTTTACATTTTAATACTGTTCATTTTTAAAAGTTTACACTGGAATTTTCTCATTTAATTCCTATTTGAGGTAGCTATTAGCCCTGTTTTGTAGTGAAGTTCATCCCTGAGACTTATCACTGGAACTGAGTTGCACAAAGTTACATAGCAAGTATGGCTGAGCAAAAACTATTATAGATGCAGGGATATTGAATTAGTGTTTTTTCTCCTATACTATAGCTGCCACTAATTATAAAGACTACTTGATTTTCTTGTCTGTATATCAAAACTTAACTATTAAAAACTCAAGGAAGAAAATCTACAGGAAATTTATACATGGTATAATAGGGGGAAATAGCAAATTCCCTTTCTAACATTGAACAAAGCAAAGCTAATTATAATTCTTCTAATGTGTAATAGGTAATGTCTGTACCTCTTGGTAATTCTGTAGTGAGTTGTAATTGCTAAATTGTCATAAGTTTCTTGTCAGGGGATGATTAAAATTAGCCCCTACAGATGTAAGTGAGTTTCTGTTTGTTGAGTCTTTTAGAAACTGAATACAGATATGTACAGTATCAGATAGAATCAAGAAGGGCATATTGATAGAATTAAGGATCTATTTGGAAGTGAACACTAAGTTCCTATATTCCTTAGAGGTAAATTAAACCTATTTTTCTTTTACTTTTGTTCCTGTTTTACATTTATGGTACTAGAAGTAGAAGTATTATATTGTAAGTTCTTAAGTCTTCTTACCCCTTGAATTCCATCTAGAACCACATTCTGTTCAGGGAAATGCTTGTACTATGAAATATCCAGTCTAGTAAATATTTTTTGGTCCTCTTCCTAGCAACTTAATAGTTGGCCACTCCCCTCCCCCCTTTTTTTTTGAGACAGTCTCACTTTGTTGCCCTCAGTAGAATACCGTGGCGTCACAGCTCACGCAACCTCAAACTCTTGGGCTTAAGCGATTCTCTTATCTCAGCCTCCCGAGTAGCTGGGACTACAGGCCCCTGCCACAACGCCTGGCTATTTTTTTGTTGTAGTTGTCATTGTTGTTTAGCAGGGCCAGGCTAGGTTTGAACCTGCCAGCCCTGGTGTATATGGCCAGTGCCCTAACCGCTGAGCTACGGGCACTGAGCCAACCACTCCCTTCTTGAAGCACATTTTTCTCTTGACTTGATAGCATATTTCAAAATTTCTTCCCACAAGAACTTCTTGTCTATTCATCTTCTTAGTCTGCGAGTTCTACTAGCAGGTTTTCCATTAACATAAGTAACATAGGAATGGCTGGAGGAAAGGAGGAAATGAGCAGGAGTTATTTCTTGGATTAAGGCAGCAATAAGATGCTCCTTTTATCTCCCCCAGCCCTCCACAAATTTCGTAACACATCACAGTGTTTTTTTAATGAAACTTTGAAATAGTGGTGCTCTATTCTAGCTGTAAAGTTGTTACTTATTCATTCGCAAAACCATTTATTGAATACTCTCTGTGTTTGAGGCATTATTCTAGGTAATGGAAGCACATCATTGAAAATGTGCTTGAAAATGATATTATCCCTGTTCTTATTGAACTTTTAGAACAAAAAGAGAAAAATGTTTAAAATAAGCAAATCTTAGCAAAGGTATGATGTCTTTTGTATTATACTTGAAGAGTTTCTATAAGTTTAAAAGTTTTCAAATAAAAGGTTAAAAAATTTTAAAAAATTTAAAATTGAAGAAAATTCACTGTTCATGGACTTTGTGGCTATCTTTCTATAGTGTTTAACATATAGCTATGTGAAATGAGATAGCTTTTGCTTTTAAAAATGATTTTATTTAAAATAGGAAATTAAATTTTCATGTTTTTTGAGAAATTGCTTTTGAAATTTTTATGTTCCCTTACCCATCTTTTTATTTAGGTAATGTGAATGGCATGAAGAGGAAAGAATGGGAAAGCAAACCAGTGGGAGTAGAAGTAGAGAGAAAAACTCAGCACCTTAGTCTTCAAGTACCATTACGATCTCATAGCTCATCCTCTTCCTCAGAAGAGAATAGTAGCTCTAGTGCTGCACAACCTTTATTGGCTGGTGAGAAAGAAAGTCCTTCTTCTGTTGCTGAGGACCATTTGGTTCAAAAAGAGTTCTTGCACAGTATGAGAAGAGATGATGGCCAAGTAAGGTCAGTATTTAGTTAGATTTAGAAACTTGATCATAATATGATCATAATTGTTTAAAACTGTGGCAAGAAAAACTTCTTTCCTCTGTATTCCCCTCTTCAGAAAAATGTTTACTATAGCTGAACATTTTTTAAAATGTCCATTTACGATTATCTTTCTGATTATAGAAGAAATATATATGTGTTTATCCTAAATATGAGAAGAATACAGAGAAGTATAATGAAAATAAATGTTCCTTGACATTCCACTACTCAGACTGAATCACTGTTAATGTTTGGATATTATCCTTGTGGTTGTTCCAGGGGATATTTTTTGTTCCTCCTCTTTGGTACCTTAATAGTTGGCCACTCCTTTCTTAAAGCACATTTTCCTCTTGACTTGATAGCACTTTTCAGAATTTCTTCCCACCTTCTTGGCTATTCCTTTTCAGTGTCTTTTGCCTTGTCCTCCACTTTTCCTTCCTTCCTCCCCTCCCTCCCTCTCTCTCTCTCAGTCCTGCTACTTGTTGACTATTGTTGTCTCTTTGGACTCCGTTCTGTATCATTTTCTCCATTCATTTCTATGCTGTTTCCCTAGACTAGTAATTGAGACCTAGGTCAATTACTGTTTGGCTGCATGATCTTTAGGTGACATTTCTTTTTTTTTGAGATAGAGTCTTACTATGTTGTCCTCGGTACAATATCATGGTGTCACAGCTCAAAACCTCAAACTCTCAGGCTTAAGTGATTCTCTTGCCTCAGCCTCCCACGTAGCTGTGACAATAGCTGCCCATCACAATGCCCAGCTATTTTTTGTTATTGTTATCTTTGTTGTTTAGCTGTCCCAGGCTGGGTTCGACCCCACCAGCCTTGGTGTATGTGGCCAGTGCCCCACCCACTGAGCTACAGGTGCTACCCTTTAGATGACATTTTTTAAAGGTGAAACTCCAGTCAAAACTTTCGTCCCTGCCAGCCTAGCTACCTTCTTGATATTTTATTTGATGTTTCATGGAGATTTCAAACTCAGCACATTAAAGATGGCTTTAATCCTGTTATTCTCAGATTCTTCTGCTTCTCTAAATGACACTACTACCTCAGTTATTAAAGTCAGAAATAGTGGAGTTATCTATGACTTCTTCCTCTCCTTCAACCCTTCTCAAAGGCCCTTGGTACTTTTTTGTTAGACAAGCTTTTTAAGGATATGGTGGTAGGGAAAACCTCTTGACTGGGTGTAGTGGCTCATGCCTATAATCCTAGCACTTTGGCAAGCTGAGGTAGAGGATTCCTTGAGGCCAGGAGTTCAGGATCAGCACGGGCAATATAACATAGATCCCATGTCCACAAAAAACTACAAACAGAAAGAAGAAAAAATTGGCCTGGCCTAATGACATGTGCCTGTAGTCCTACATGTAGAATACAGGCTCAGTAGGGTGAGCCGGGGGAATTGCTTGAGCACATGAGTTTGAGATAGGAGTGGGTTATGCCATTGCACTCTAGTGCAGGCTACAGAGGAAGACTCTGTCAGAAATAAACAAACTCATAAATGCACCAGTTTCCATGGATTATACTCTGGGGTAAAAGTATTTGTGTGTTAGGCTGCCTTGTTTTTTTTTGTTTTTTTGTTTTTTTTAAACGATATGGGGAACATGAACACATTGTATGTACTACATTGAATGGCTATTGTAAAATTTTAGATCTTTTATTTATAAAATGAATTAAAATTATTAAAAACATTTTATATGTACTTATATTTATTCTTAGGGTAAATAATTTGATGTATAAGAAATAGTAATAGCTTTGCTTTTTGTTTTAGTGTTCCTACAGAAATTTCAGGAAACAGCCCTGTGTCTCCTAATACTCAGGATAAATCAGTAGGTCAGTCTCCTCTTAGATCTCCCTTGAAACGACAAGCCTCTGTCTGTTCTACTCGCCTTGGAAGCACTAAGAGTCTTACTGCTGCTTTCTATGGGGACAAGCAGCCTGTGACAGTTGGAGTTCAGTTTAGTAGTGATGTCTCTCGAAGTGATGAGAATGTACTAGACTCACCAAAGCAGAGGAGAAGTTTTGGCTCATTCCCGTATACACCATCAGCAGATTCTAATTCATTTCATCAATATCGATCAATGGATTCCAGCATGTCAATGGCTGACAGTGAAGCCTACTTTTCTGCAGCTGAGGAATTTGAGCCCATTAGCAGTGATGAAGGCCCTGGAACTTATCCAGGTAGAAAAAAGAAGAAAAAGCAAACCCAGCAGATTGACTATAGTAGGGGTTCCATTTATCACAGTGTAGAAGGGCCACTTACTGGCCACGGAGAAAGCATTCAGGATTCCCGAACTCTACCATTCAAAACTCATCCTTCCCAGGCTTCATTTGTTTCTGCATTGGGTGGAGAAGATGATGTTATAGAGCATTTGTATATTGTAGAAAGTGAGAAGATAGTAGAGAGTGAACAGATTACTTCTCAACAACCTGTGATGAATTGTTATCAGACTTACCTTACTCAGTTCCAAGTAATTAATTGGTCAGTTAAGCATCCAACCAACAAAAGAACCTCTAAGTCCTCATTGCATCGTCCCTTGGATCTGGATACACCAACCAGTGAAGAAAGTTCATCATCATTTGAACAGCTTTCTGTTCCAACTTTTAAGGTATAAACCAAATCATTAGCTTTCACTGCTTTATTTATTTAGAAAAATAGACTTTTAATTCATTTTAGCTACTTTTCTGAAAGACAGACTTTCTGAAGTCATACTTTTATATATGACAGATCTCAGGGTTATTGATGAGTACTATAAATTCAAACGTATTAATTGAGGAACTATTTAAGCTTTGATTGCCATGATAGCCATATAATATAATGTTCTGTGGCCACATTTTACTCTTAAGATTAAGATCAAGTCTCTGTGAATTCATATCTTCATTGTTTTAAAAATGAAATTTTGAAATTTTTCTTAGTAGTTCTTTCCTCTAATCTCTTACTGTGACTATGCAAAGACACTTTCACTCATTTGACATTTGAGTTCTTATAATTTAGCATGAATGTAGTTATTGGGCATTTGTAATATATTCTGAAAATGGATTTTATATATAAGGTAAAAACACCTCAAAATGAATTTAATAGTAATAGCAAATATGAAAACTCCATACTTTAAATGATAAATTATAAAAAAAAAATTTATGTTGTTAAAGATAAAAATTAAGTATATAAAGTCTTATGGAATTGACTAATATTCAGGAATCTTATCTAGTATGTACAGTTGTTTTTATACATATACGTGTGTGTGTGTGTGTACAATACTTATTTGGAGAGTCTAAATGTTAATTTATTTAATCATTCTTAATTAAAATTCTAGACTATAATATTTTATATTTTAGGTTATCAAGCAGGGACTCACAGCTAATTCTTTGCTAGACAGAGGCATGCAACTTTCAGGATCAACTTCAAAGTAAGCAAAGATAACATACTTTTAACATTTAAAGTCAATTTGTCTTGATTCTCAGATAGGCAGGGGTTTTTCTTAATAATAACTGTTCTTTACTTGAGTATGAACTTTATTTTAGGTATAAATTGCCCAAATTAATTCAGCTCTTTTGTTTATCATAGCTTTGGCTATGTTATTTAATAAGTAGTCAGTAGCATTTCTATTAAACATACTGTGCAAGCCATAACTTGGCATATCAAAATTCAGAACTAATAAGAATTCAGCATTATATATTTTTTATTTTAGAAAAGGTTCATTAAGTAAATATATCAAAAAATTTTATCATTTGATATATTAGCCATCTTTGATAAACTTTCAGTTTAGTACTTCTTTTGTCCTGTTTTTGAGACGTAAAATATAAAATCCAATTCCATGAAATTTTAGTGGAAATGAATGTAGGTGTTCACTCATCTTAAGGAAGCTCCAACTTCCGTTCTTGTTTTTTTTTTTTTTTTTTGAGACAGAGCCTCAAGCTGTCACCCTGGATAGAGTGCCGTGGCGTCACAGCTCACAGCAACCTCCAATTCCTGGGCTCCAGCGAGTCTCCTGCCTCCGCCTCCCAAGTAGCTGGGACTACAGGCGCCCGCCACAACGCCCGGCCATTTCTATTTTTTTTTGGTTGCAGCCGTCATTGTTGTTTGGCAGGCCCAGGCTGGATTTGAACCCGCCAGCTCAGGTGTACGTGACTGGTGCCCTAGCCCGTTGAGCCACAGGCGCCGAGCCCCGTTCTTGTTTGTAGTCTTTTTTTTTTTTTTTTTTGTTTGAGACAGAGCCTCAAGCTGTCACCCTGGATAGAGAGCTGTGGCATCACAGCTCACAGCAACCTCCAATTCCTGGGCTCAAGCAAGTCTCTTGCCTCCGCCTCCCAAGTAGCTGGGACTACAGGCACCCGCCACAACGCCCAGCCATTTTTTGGTTGCAGCTGTCATTGTTGTTTGGCGGGCCCGGGCTAGATTCGAACCCGCCAGCTCGGGTGTACGTGGCTGGTGCCTTAGCCTGTTGAGCCACAGGCGCCAAGCCATTTATAGTCTTTTTAATGTATGCTTTGCTTGTTAAATTATGTAGTACACCATATACTCCACTGGAAAAGAAACTTGTTGATAACACAGATGATGAAACATTAACAGAAGAGTGGACCCTGGATCAACCAGTTGCCCAGACCAAGACAACAGCCATAGTTGAAGTAAAAGGAACTGTTGATATTGTTCTGACACCCCTGGTTGCTGAAGCTTTAGACAGGTATTGATTTTGTCTAAAAATCTATTACTTTATAAAATAAATTGTACTTGATATAAGTATATGTAATCGACATGTTCATAAAGATTGTTGATAATAGCTGTTTTGATTGAGTAAAAATGAAAATATGTTTAAAGAGGTCAATGTTTCAATTCATTATCATGTTATTTTCTCAGCCTATATAATTACAGTTATCCCTCTGTATCTACAGGAGATTGGTTCTAGGAACCCTAAAGATACTAAAATTTGCTGATGTTCAAGTCCTGCAGTTGGCCCTGTGGAACTTGTGGATATAAATTTGGCCCTCTAAAGCTGTTTGCTCTATCCCATGAGTATTGTTTTTTGAATAATGTATTTTTTTTTTTTTTTTGGTAGAGACAGAGTCTCACTTTGTCACCCTTGGTAGAGTGCTGTGGCATCACACAGCTTACAGCAACCTCCAACTCTTGGGCTTAGGCGATTCTCTTGCCTCAGCCTCCCGAGTAGCTGGGACTATAGGCGCCCGCCACAACGCCCAGCTATTTTTCTATTTTGCAGTTTGGCCGAGGCCAGGTTTGAACCCGCCACCTTCGGTAAATGGGGCCAGCACCCTACTCAATGAACCACAGACACCGCCCTGAATAATGTATTTTTAATCTGCAATTGGTTGAATATATGTATGTGCCCACAGATACAGAGGGATGACTGTATATTACTGTATACTACAGTATATTATAATAATTATATTGCAATAGATTTTTATTTTTCACTTTTGAGCTGATGAGCATAAAGTGATCAAATACTCAGGAACTACTGCTTATGTTTCCTATTCTCGCTGCTATCTAGTTAATGAAGAGAAAAAGGGAAAATAAAAGAGGCTCTGTCTTGAAGAAGCTTATAGTCTATCTAGGGAAACAAAATTAATATGCATAAAGATGAGAATGGAACATAACTGAAGTTGTATGGAAAACACAGAGTGATGAAGGAGTTGAGAAAAGAAAGAGTTTAGTGGGCACAAATATTTGTGAAAGTCTCCCTTTTACTGCGACGGTGTATAGTTTTCTATGATAACTTATTGTCAAAATGCTTAAGAAATGTCATACAAATGAAGAATATAGGAAATCATCTTTAGGAGATTGTAAAAGAAAAGATCATTGCCCAGTGTGAAACACTTGATCTTGTGGTGGGGATGGTGATGGTGGGGAGACAATCTCAGAAGTGTTCTCCTTGTATAATTTCTAAAAATGTGGCTTAGAAATTCTCATGTTGTTGTTGAAGAATTGGCATGTGTATTCAGACACTGCTAAATTCACTGATATGTTTAAATAAACTAGGTCATAGGATTAGTGATATTCAAATTTTTCATTTACTGTTTTTCCCTCTCAGGTATATTGAAGCAATGGTACATTGTGCAAGTACCCGACATCCAGCTGCAATTGTAGATGATCTTCATGCCAAAGTCCTGAGGGAAGCAGTCCAAAATAGCAAGACTACTTTCTCAGAAAATGTAAGAACTATTTTTATTCCATGGACTTAGGAAATTTAGTATCATCATGTATACAGACTGTCCAAAGTTGAAAAAACTTGAGTGTGTCAAAATTTAGTTTGCAAGTTAAATCAGATTTGGCTTCATAAGATAGCATATATAATTAGAGTATGGATTGAAAAGTAATACAAATATTTATTTTTCAAAAAAGGTTTCTTTTATTTCAGAAGTAGCTTAGGTTGAGGTCTGTCTAAAGAGCTTTGGCCCTTAGTGAATGAACAGTTTTTAGGACTGGTATTTTGCTTTTCTAAGAAAGAAAAGCTGTTTATTTTTTGATTTTCTTTTATGATTAGATGGTTTTTCTTTTAATATAATTTGTGAGAATGTTCTTATTCACTTTAATGAATTAAATCACTACTCTTACTATGTGATGTTCAGCTTCACTGTGGTTCTAGCTATAAAGTCAACTGCTTTGCAGTCATTTCCTTGTCCTCTTCTAGTGATTTTCCATTTGATTTTCAAATTTATTTAGATTGTATTTGTACTAGAGGCCAGCAAAGAGGTGAAGGTGAGGCTGATTATATTTCATGAACCAATTATTTAATATATATTGCCATTTCATGTGATACATAGTTAGGATATTTGAAATTTAAAAAAAAAAAAAATTTGAAAATATTCCCAGCCAAAGGGGTGGAACAAGATGGTGGACCAGAAGGATTGTTCAGCTGAGCTCTCCTAGAAGACTAGGGAAAAAGAGATAACCCAGCCATACCTGGCATGGGGACATTACCCAGTCATAGCCCAGGGAGCACAGCAAGGAGGTGGTGAGCTGGATACAGCATATGATCTGAAGTGGTGGAAATCTGATGAATTAGGCAAGTGATTGCAACTGACTGGGATCACCTGGCCTACCACAGATGTCTGGGATGGGAGGAAGCCTTTCTGGAGTTTTCAGCTGGGGGAAGCGGTACATAGAGTGGAAAGCTTGGAAGAGTGGGCAGGCTCGAACAGAATATAGCAACCAGATTTAAGTGCTGGTTGGAGTGGATTTGCCATCAGTTTGGTGGCTGACGAGGCAAGGGGGGTTGCCATTGTGGGAAGGTCGTGAGAAGGTCTTAGCAGGGGCCTAAACCCCAGCCATCTTAATTCTGCCTGCTGGAATGGTATCTCCACTTTTGAGACATGCTGAGGGACTCCTGTACCCCACAGGAACTGGAGTCAGGGGATACTATGAGATTCTTGTGAGCTTTAATATCCCAACCTGGCAGGGTCTGAATGCTGAGGAAAGAATCAGGTGATCACCAAAAGCAGCTATGTTTGGTTTAAGGATCATAGAGGTTCTTGGCTGTGCTCTCTATCTCCTAAAAAACTACAGTGCCAATATGTTGCAATATGTCACACAACACCAGAAACATATTGCAACATATCGTCATCTAGAGCAAGGACTTCCATTTATTTGGCTTTGCTCAGGCTGAGGCCACTTTAAGACCTAAGTTCTGACACAAGGTAATTTGAAGCAAAGGAGATGGTGAGAAGAAAAAAGGAGGACAAGGAGGTGAACAAGAACATATGAGGAGGAACCAACAAAAAAATTTGGGCAACAAACCAAAACAGAGGAACCCTCCCCCCAAGGGACCATGAGACAGCTACTGCAGAAGACTCCACCTATAAAGAATTAATGGATTTGACAGAAAGAGAATTTAAAATATGGATGATAAAGACAATAAAAAGGAATGGATGAGAAAATAGAAAGACAGAAGCAAAAGTCAGACAAGAGATATGTAGAATATAGAAAGGATATGGTGGAGCTTAAGGAAATGAAGGAGACAATCAGGGAATATAAAGATGCAGTAGAAAATATCAAGATAGATAGAGCACAGAGAAGAAAGAACTGCAGAGCTAGAGGATAAATTTTTGAGTTAACCCAGGTAGTTAAAGAGGCAGAAAAGGAGAGAGAAAAAGCAGAACAGGCTCTTAGAGAAGTATAAGACTTATGAAGCATTCAAATATATGAATAATAGGGATTCCCAAAGGGGAGAAGATTTTCCCAAAGGAATGGAAGCCCTTCTGGAGACTATTATAACTGAAAACTTCCCAAGTTTTACTAACGACCTTGATACACTCCTTTCAGACGGATATGGTACCGTGGGTCATCTCAGCTCAAACAGAGCCTCTCTAAGGCACCTTATAATGAACTTGTCCAAAGTCAAGATGAAAGAAAAAATTCTTCAAGCAGCCAGGAGTGAGCGGCACCTGATCTACAGAGGATTTGTCCACAAATCAGTAGCATTTTTATATGCCAATAACAGCCAAGATTAGAAGTTAATCAAGGCACAATTCCCTTCACAGTAGCCTCAAAGAATATGAAATATCTAGAAATATACATAAGAAAAGAAGTGAAGGACCTCTACAAAGAAAATTACAAAACCCTAAGAAAAGAAATCGCAGAGGATATTAACAAATGGAAGAACGTACCATGCTCATGTCTAGGAAGAATCAAAATTGTGAAAATGTCTATACTACCCAAAGGAATGTACAGATTCAATGTTATCCCCATTAAAATACCATCATCATAGTTTCAAGAATTGGAAAAAATAATTCTTCATTTTGTATGGAACCAGAAGAAACCCCATATAGCCAAGCAATTCTTAGTAATAAAAACAAAGCCAAGAATATCACCCTACCAGATTTTCAGCTATACTACAAGGCCATAGTGATCAAAATAGCATGGTATTGGCACAAAAACAGAGACATTGAGATTTGGAACTGAATAGAAAACCATGAGAGGAAATTAACCCCTTACAGCCACTTGATCTTTGGTTGATCTTAACCAACCAGGAACATACACTGGGGAAAAGAATCCTTATTTAATAAATGGTGTTGGGAGAACTGGATAACCACATGTAAAAGACTGAAACTGGACCCGCACCTCTCATCACTTACAAAAATTGATTCAAGATGGATTAAAGATTTAAATCTAAGGCATGAAACAATAAAAATCCTCAAGAAAGTGTGGGGAAAACACTTGTAGATATCAACCGGAGGAACAATTTTGTGAAGAAAAAAATTTTTATGAAGAAAATTATGTTTTGAAGAAGACTTCTGTGGCAATTGTAACAACAACAAAAATAAACAAATGAGACTTAACTAAACTGAAAAGCTTCTGCACAGCTAAGGAGACAGCAACCAAAGCAAATAGAGAACCTTCAGAATGGGAAAAGATATTTGCATATTATGAATTGAACAAAAGCTTGATAACTAGGATCTCTAGAGAACTCAAAATAATCAACAGAAAATGACCCAACAATCCCATATATCACTGGGCAAGGGACATGAATAGAATCTTATCTAAAGAAGACAGACAAAAGGCTAAGAAACATATGAAAATATGTTCATTGTCCCTAATTATTAGAGAAAGCAAATCAAAACCATCCTGAGGTAACATCTAACCCCAAAGAGAATGGCCCACATCACAAAATCTCAAAACTGAAGATGCTGGCATGGATAAGGAGAGAAGGGAACACTTTTACACTGCTGGTGGGACTGAAAACTAATACAGCCTTTTAAAAAGAAAGTATGGAGACTCCTCAAAGAACTCAAATGAGACCTCCCATTTGATCCTGCAATCTCATTACTGGGGATCTACCCAGAAGAAAAAAATTCCTTTTACCATAAGTACACTTGCACTAGACTGTTTATTGCAGCTCGATTTACAATTTCCAAAATGTGGAAACAGCCTAAATGCCCACCAACCCAGGAGTGGATTAACAAACTGGTATAGTATACCTTGGAAACTATTCAGCCACTAAGAAAGGTGGAGACTTTATATCTTTTGTATTAACCTGGATGTAGGTGGAACACATTCTTCTTAGTAAAGCATCACAGGAATGGAGAAGCAAAAATCCAGTGTACTCAGTTCTAATATGAAGGCAGTAGACGAACTAATATAAGGGAGGGGTAGGGGAATGAACAACTGGGTAATGGAGAAGAGGGAGAGGGAGGGAAGGTCAGGGTATATGGTACACCTCTTGGAGGAGGGACACAATCATAAGAGGGACTTTATCTAACAAATGCAATCAGTGTAACCTAATTCTTTGTACTTTCAATGGATCCCAAACAATAAAAATAAATAATTTAGAAAAGAAAGAAAATATTCCCAGCCAGTATGGAGCCAATATCAGAGACCAAGTCTGCCTTCAAGTTATTAGAGCTTAGTGATCCTAAAAATTGCCTATAATTACTGTTACCATTTTTTTGTCTGTCTATCTATACGCTGATTTTACTTGAGTGTATGTGGTATATTACTTCTCTCATTTCTGAAGGTACCAGTGTGTTTCCTAGCTTTTCTAAGGTTTACACTTTAGAATGGGTTATTTAAACCAAGTGACAGCTGGCATGTAGATAAGCATAGAGGAGCAGAGCAAATAAGCAAGTTGCTGTGTGGATGCGTGGAAATTATGAAAGGTCTGTGAGATAATTCCACTTCTAATCTTTTTAGTTATCCTCCAAACAAGATGTTCAAGGAACAAAAACTGAGCACTCTGTTATAGGAATAACTAAGCAAGGACAAGCACAGACTAATCTTATAATGAAGCAAGATAATGTAACAATTAAAGGTCTTCAGACTAATGTCAGCATACCAAAGGTAATAATTTAATATTTTAAAACTTATTTCCTGAAGGAGGAGAGTATTTTGATGGTCTTTTATCCTTTACATCTACCAAAGTAAATGGTGATAGAACAGTATGTAATAAAAAAAAATACGGTATTTTATTCCTTTGGTGATCTACTGTGAGTTAATGTGATATAATTTGTTTAAGCAGAATATTAGGTAATGGTTAGTAAAATGTCCCACCTTCATCTAGTAAAAATTTAACTATAATTTTTTATGAGTTTATATTTATAAACTTTGTTTTCATCATTGTTAGGTTTGTAAATATGCCACCTTAATGATAGCTTTTCATTACTTCGTATATTTTATGTTTAAGTGACTCATTTTCACTTTTCAATTATGAAATTTGTGACTTTTTTTATGTTAGGTAAACTTATGTTTGTTACAAGCCTCAGTGGAAGAATCTCCAACTACAGCTCCTAGTAGAAGTGTGACTCATGTTTCCTTAGTGGCATTGTGTTTTGACAGGATTGCTACACAAGTTCGTATGAACAGGTAAGAAAGATATTATTATTTTGGGCCATGTTTATCTTACTGGATATAAAAATGAGAATTTTTTTTTTTTT
>CAUYRH010033235.1:0-84999 GCA_963574655.1 Perodicticus potto | reverse complement strand
GTTATAACCAAATATCTTCTCTCAAGCCTCCCACTAAAGCGGAGGGTCAGGCTGTGAGCCTCAGAGGAGGGAGGAGGCTTTCTCTGTTATGTCCCCAGTGCCAGGTAGATGAGAGGTGCGGGATCAATACGGGTAAAAAGGAAGGCAGGCAGGAAAGGAGGGAAGGAGGGGAAACTCGTGTCTCTCAGCTTGCTCTCTGCGCCTCTCTGTCCTGGAGTCTGTCTGGTTTTCCGCTGACGTGTGGAACCTTCAGAGTTAGGAAGTATAAAGTCAGTACTATGTATATGTAAAGTCTCTCTATCAACCAAGAGAGCAAGGAGTGGCCAACAATCACCAGGTGGGCTGGACCTGCGGCTCTCCCCCAGGGAGCAATCCCAGAGTGTCCCTGATGCGCAGGAATCGCCAAGTGCAGGTCCCCGAGGGAGCCTGGGAGGTGGCATATGTGCAGTGACCTGTTATATCACAGGGAAACAGGCCGGCTCCCCGGGGTGGCTGAGCCCCAGCAGGGAGGTGGGGCAGGAAGAGGGCAGAAGGCGCCACGCGGGTCAGCAGCCCAGACTTCCTTCCCAACTCCCGTGGCCGGGCCCCTCCCTCCCCCTCCAGGTCCCTGCTCACCTCCAGCACTCCTCAAGCCTCTCTCACACCGCCCTCAGTGCCTGCCAGTTCCTCCCTGCTCTCGGCCTGTGGCCTCAGTCTGAAATCCACACTCGTCCAGGCTGCTGGACGGTGCCTTCCCCGCTGACTCAGTGCCTTTGACTGTTCTCATGGAGACTTGCTTTGGATGTGTGAAGTCAGTTAGCTGTGTGGCCTGGGCTAAGTCACTTAACCTCTCTGGGCCTGTCTTCTCCCTGTCTCCCCACCTTTGAAGTGTCTGGTCCTGGCCTCTTTCTCCAGCTTTCATTTCCAATGCCCTCCCCTGGCTCACCCAGCTGTGGCTCCTCTGGCCCCCGGACACATCCTCCAATGCTCCCAGCTGCTCTTGCCTGGAGGACCTTGGAGATGCTCTTCCTGCCTCTTGGGAGCCCCTCTGTCTGGTGTTGCTGGGCTGGTCTCGGCATAAGCGCACCCTTCCCACGAGCTCCATGCAAACCGGCCAGCTGTGTCCCCCACCCCTGCCTTGTTTCCCTTCAATGTACTGTTCAGATGTTTGTTTGTCCATCTCCCCGCCAAGAACGCCCTCTCCTGATGTCCAGAGAGTCCTCCCTGCATGGTGCCCGAGAGGGCTGAGGACTAAGCTATGTATAACAAAACCCCTACACGTGTCACAGAGCAGCAGCAACCCGGCTAACTTCACTGAACGGAGCCCCGTTTCATCTCGGTCCTCGGCCGGCTGGCGGGCGTGTGCGTTTGGGCTAAGACTGGGGAGACTCCACACCAGGGAGGAGCGTCCACTCACTTGCTCTTTCTACTCATCCAGCCAGGGCTGAGGGCATTCCAGGACATCCCACCCTTTGTGACAACTATGAGACGTGGTCACACGTTAAGAAAGAATCTGTTAAGACATCATGCGCTTTCAAGGCACCATGCTCTGACACCCGGAGGGCACGTGTACATCCCGGGGCCACGGGAGGAGCCCCGAGCGCCCACGCTGACTGGTCCGGCTGGGAGAGTCTCAGCTCTGCCACCTGCCACCGTGGGTCTCGGGCTCAGCAGACCCTTTCCCACCTTTAAAATGGAAATCATATCTCCCCTGTGGTTGTGCTGTGAGGATGAAGCCAATACCACAGGCCAAAACGTGTGGGTGACATCAGCAGTGACAACACGTCGCCAGGGCTGGAGAGCGCACACCACTGTGCCAGCCGCACCGGCCACGTGCGTCCCTCCCCGAGGCAGGCAAGGTATTAGGGAAAGGCGGAAGAGTCACATGATCTGAAGGAAAGCAGAGGCCGTCAGGAGGACAGGGACCACCTGTTTGGGACTTTCCTGCTTTTAGTCCCACATCCTGGGGCCCTTCCCTGCTGAGTCCTGGGCAAACCTAGATGATGGGTCACCACACAGAAGAGCCCAAAGAACTTTCCAGCTCTATAAAAGCAGCACCTCGGTGAGATCACAGGAGGGAAATAAGTTTTCCTACAGACCCCCCGACAGGCGAGGTGGGGAGAAGTGGCTTTCACCCTGTTGGCCCAAAGTCCCAGCACCAGGGAGGCTTGGCGTGGAGTCTTGACAGAGAACACCTAGAAACAGGGCTGGCACCTGCATGTGGCTTCCTCCCAGATACAGAGGTGTCATCGATAGCCTGGGAGTTAAATCTGGTCTCTGACAGACCTACTTTTTCTTGAAGGATGTTCAAAACAACAACAGGTGACCTGAACCCCAACCCAAACAAACCAAAACGTACCATCTAAAAACTCTCAAATGAAACACCGGGAGAATTCACACAAAGAACTGGGTTTCCTAGTCTCTGGAAAGCTGTTGGCGACAGGCAGGGTCTCCTTGCTTTGCCCTGCCCCTTTTCTAGCAACTGCCTGGTCCTGGGAACACTTTGTGATCTCTTGATAATTGGCACCAACATGCACCACAGGCTGCAAATAAACGTCCAACAGAGTCCTGATGCCAAATGCCAGTTTGTAAGGGATGGCTTCTAGGTACAGGTAGGTGGGGGATGACTCCCTGGCAAGTCAAACTCATCCAAAATTCCTTGTCTTGGGGATTCAACAATTAGATAATGTCTGGGTTGGAAAATATCTATTTTTTGTTTATTTTCCCAGCTATCAAGGTATGGAATCAGCCCAATGGAAGCACCCCGTGTGTCTAAATATAACATATGCCTCCTGCAAGTAAACAAACAAATAAATAAATAAACAAATACATGAATATTCCAGGAGAAAATACAATAAAACCCCATATAAGCACATTCTGCATAGCCCTGGCTTCCTGAGCTTCTGGTGGTGATCGTTCTCAACAGCCACGTGGAGTTCTATAAAACCCCCAAGTGTGACATGCACCTTGGGCGGGCATCTCCCCTTCCCTGCTGGGAGAGCCTCACCTAACGTTTACTGTGGGTTTAATTGGAGAACAGGACGTGCACCCATTTTTCACAAACTCCCGATCTTCCAGAGCAGCGTGAAGAAGGCAAGCGGCCGCACACCAACTCCTCCGCTGTTTTGGTTCCCTTAACACATGCCCTTATCTCCGAGGCCGACATATCGTTTTACAAACTGCCCTGCGATTCTTGCAGGGCGTGGCATCATGACTGATTTAAAATCCCCGCATTGCTAAAACTGCATTGTTCTTCATCAAGTTGAGTCATTTTTATGTGAAGTGTCAAGCTCCCTAACAAATAACTCCTGCCAGACAAATCAAGTCCCTCGTCTTAGAGCCGAGGCTAAATAGTTTATAGCTTTAATCTGCTCACCGAGGTGTGCAGTCTATGACAGTAATTATAAATGCAAGGAGAAATTATAGCTGAATGCTTTAACTGCATTAGGAGCTGTTTGATGAACAATCACAAGCGCCTGCTCATTTCCAACAATAGAGGGCAAGTTAGTGTCAATGCATTAGAGAGATTTCAGTTCTGCATGGCTTTTTCTCCCATTTACCAAGGAATGTCACTTGTCTCCTATAAAGTAGAAAAAAGCATCATGGAAAGCTTTAAACTTGATAGTTAAAAAAAAAAAAAGACAAAGAGAAATGCAGGGAAAACTGTTTATCATTATGACTTCTTTTCCTCTGTTTTGTTTGGCAGTAAGTTCGGTTTCAAATTAGCTCAGGGAAGGTAACTGCTTGTTTACTTACTGGAGGCCTTTAAAAAAAAACAAAGAAAAAAAACCTCCCCAAGCCGTTTTGGAGATGGCTTCATAGAGAAAGACTTCTGTAAATGAAGGGCAAGTTCAAAATCATCGCAGGGAGCAGTTCCAGCGACCGTGTGTCTCTCTGCTCGGTTCTGCTCTTCATCTGCGTCTACCTAAGCTAATGACACAATTTAGCTCTTTATTTTCCCCTCCTCACTTTCGCAGAAAGACGTTTTTAATTTAGCTGAAGAATTACACAAATGTATTTTAAAGACATAAATCCATATAAAAAATATGAGCTAATTAAAACATTGCACTCCCTGTCGCTCATGGATTTTCAATTTAGCGAAAGAAAAAAGAATTGCATCTGGTTAAATGAAAAGATGATACCGATGGCAGATTGGAGTAAATGAAAAATAATGTTACTCTATATTAAAGCACCAAATTATACACGTCAGGAT
The DNA here is from genome assembly GCA_963574655.1 of Perodicticus potto. Classification (NCBI taxonomy): domain Eukaryota; kingdom Metazoa; phylum Chordata; class Mammalia; order Primates; family Lorisidae; genus Perodicticus; species Perodicticus potto. The sequence goes on along the minus strand of CAUYRH010033235.1, from coordinate 80,807 downwards.
TGAGCATTCAAAAGTCCAAATGAGGAGGAAAGTGCAGTGGAGGGCCGTGCCCCGGGAAGGAAGCCAGATCGCTGGATAAAATGCCAGTGTTAGGAAAGACAAGCATTGGTTTCTTTCTGCTTGAGAACTGCTATTGTCTGTACTTGTTCTCTTGATTCTCATTTTACTTTTTCCAAAATGAATTCCTGAGAGTCAGGATGAAGGTTAAAAAAAAAAAAAATCTTACATATTAAATGTTTTCATTGAAACTTGGGGGATGTCTTGGTTAGATACCATACAAGAAACGTACATGGGGGCATTAAAAAAAGACAGAGAGAGAACACGAACATTTGGCTTCAACTTATAGATCAGTCCCAGGCCCCTGAGATGCAATAATTAATTTATAGCCAGAGCCTCCCAGAGGCCCAGGGGCGCCCTTGTGCCTTTCTCAACTCACTTTACAGCTTTTCTTCTGGGACGTCAGCGGTACCTCTGGCCATCGGCAGCCCCTGGAAACTAACAGGAGAACTGAAACCAGGAAGCAGGAGAAAGTTGATGCACATTGGACAGTCCTAGGTTCGAATCCTATCTCTGTGTGTACTCATGGACACTCTCTGGGTACTCATGGACAAATCATGCCACTCTTTGAGCTTTACTCTCTGCAAATGAGGGTGATATGAATAATCAGAAAGAGGCAAACAAGTGGCCGTCTTGCTATTGTTGTTATCCTAATAAGTAGCAGGCCGAGGTTCCCCAGGGGCATCAATCAGTCCCACCTCATTCTCTGCAGGTTCTGTATGTTGCAGGAGAGGTTTCCAAACAGGTAAGTGTCCACCAAGGCTCTGTCTAGAACTGGCTTTTCTTGTAAACCTATGATATACTAGGCTTTATGAAAAATAATTACATTTATTCAATTCCCACAACCTTCCTATGAGAGGAATATGATGTCCGCATTTTACAGATACAGAAGTGGCCACATCGTAAAAAGTAGATGAGTTGGGGTTTGAACCCCCTGATTTTCCCAAACACTGCCTCTGAAACCACTATGCCCCCTCATTCTCCCTGGGACTGGGCAGATGGGGCCTAGAGGCGACCATCTGTGAGTCTGCCACTGGCCTCAAAGGCAGAACTTGTCCTGGTCATCGATTTAAGCCCTGGGATTAGCACAATGCTTACCACAGAACCACAGCTTTCTAGACGTGTTCAAATGAATGCATGGGGCTCAGGGATTGTGGGGCCCTGGGAAATTTGTGCGGGATATCTCCGCCATCATTTCTTTCTTCATAACATGGTTGAATCAACCCTTATCTCATAGTGCTGTTTATGAAAATAAAGTAAAATATTTACTGTGAAGTGTTTGCCACAAGGCCGGGCACATTTTGCTATTGTAACTGGCATGACTATTTCCGTTGTGAAATAAAATCTGGTGCATGATAAAAGCATGACCAATATTCGTTGAAGGATGTAAGAAAGGAAAGGAAGAAGGAAAGAAGGAAAAAAGGAAGGAAGCCAGGCTGGATTATTTAATGGAAGAAAGAATGGTTAATGTCTTTACCGACATTAATTAGTCCAAGCTCCTTTAGCACTTCCTGGCCTGTCATATAGTTCTTGCTGTTAGTGTCGCAAGATTTAGCAAATAAAAATACGGGATGCCCAGTTAAATTTGAATCTGCGATAAACAATGAATACTCTTAAGATGTAAGTATGCCCATGTGATGGCTGGGCCGTATTTATACTAAAAATGTATTTGTTGTTTATCTGAAATGCAAATTTAACTGGACATCCACCCTGCCTTTTATCTGGCAACCTTACATGCTTTTCACCCTGAACATGTGTTTTTATCAAACCATCCACAACAGAAGTGGCAGCTCATTGGACTAGAATACATTCCTGCCAGCGATTTCAAGGCTAGGTGTGCTGTTAAACTTGTACACTGTATTACACGGTAATGACTATAATTTCAAGCCCTTATGCATTTTAGACTCATTGATTTGCTCTCTGTTTAATTTCTATTATTCAACAGCATGTGGCTTTTAAAGACATATACAGATGCATATTGAAATTGTTTTAGATTTCGTATGTCTTAAAATAGGGATGCACATTTAATATTTCCTAATGAATTTTTAATGAAAAGTTGCATTTAATATTTGGCAGAGCATTTTGCAGGATTTAAGACATATCCAAGAAAGGAAAGAAAATCCAGGTCAAAACTTTCATCTTTCAGAAAGCAGATGGGGTAAAGCTCCCAAATTTTCCATAAACTATGGACCATGCTTCCTAAAACGCCATGTCATTTTACACCATTCGATCACGCATACCAGTGAAGATTAGAATTCCAAATAACTGTGATTCCATTTTATGACCAGTTAAAAATATAAAATATGCATACAGTAATTCTAAGCAGTGGGTATAGTATTACATAAATGTCCCCAAAGTGGAGCCATCCTTTCCTAGGTGACCAAGTCTCTAAGAAGCCACCTTTGTACAGATGGGAAAACCCTTCAGGCCGACTGAAGGGTTTCAGTATTAACAGGAACACTCCAGAACCTGCACCATCTTTCCTATATGTACAACATACATCCACACTCATGGCTTTGAGTGAATCTCACATACTCCAACCCAGTTTTCTGTAACCTCAGAAGTACAGCCTCAGGATGACTGTGTAAACATGGTGCTTCAGTTTTGTATAATAATGCTGCTTTGAAAGTCCAAATCAGAAATATTTATTCTGTACCAATCTAGAGAGAGGCGGACAGAGCCCTCTTATTGACCTATTGAACGGATTTGTAAGTACCTTTTGTGTCTGTCTTTCCAAAGTATTGGTTTACCTTCACGTCCCTGGAATAGATATTATACATCTCAGACTGTGATTCAGTATAGATGGCGAGCTTTCTTTTCTTTCTCACTCCCAGTGTCTTGGCAGTGATAGTAACTTAAAAAAATTATTACAAACCTAACAGGTGGAAAAATTGGTCTTTATTATAGCACAAAGAAACATTACCTATTTGTCCTCATCACCATGGTTTGGATCCACCTCTATTGGATCTGAAACATCTTTCTTTTCTCTAGGTATTCTGTGTATATCCACCTTTTTTTTTTTTATTTTTAGGACCAGAAAAGCATAATAGCAAATTATATAAAATTTAAAATGTTATAAAGCAAACACACTGAACGCCGCAAAGCCCCAAGCTCACGTGTGGATTCAATGGATGCATTCTGGCTTTTCCTTCGATAGCGTGAGCTAAACAAATCATGCTTGGAAAGCAAGAGGTGAATCTGGCAGTAACACATTTAATGATCATGATCAAAACATGCAAACAAAAAGGATAGTCTTCATTTGGGCCCAGATAGCTGTTACAGTCCTAGAATGATTCCCCCATTAAGAAGCTTACATCCTCTCACCAAGGGAAAAGTCCAGATCAGATATTTTAATCTTTTATTTCCTTTTGGCCATAAAGGAACTCTCTCTACCTGATGTGTGGTGTGCTCAAAGCCATGGCATACAAACACCCCTCTCCATCTGGATCTTTCCTAGCATCCTACCCTCGTAGCTTATTCTGAAAGTCTCTAATTTAAAAACAAATGCTCTGACAACAGGGGGCTGTGAGGCTTCTATGTCACACTGTCTTGGGGTTGTCCTATCTCACGGTGAATTAACTAAGTAAGAGCAGATCTGTAAGTAGCAAGACATCAATGGGTTTAGTTCAGGTTGGGCCTCCCTCATGGGGTGTGGCCCGAGGTAGAGGACAACCTGATTATGTGTGAGCCCCTTAGCATGTGGGGGTCTCATGCTGGAAGGGAGGGAAAAGTAAATACAACAGGGGACGTGAAAAAATCTGTTAAGACCCAGCCTGGCTTCTTCTCAACATCTGAAAATGTCTGGTGAGACTTAATCTGCCAAAGTCATCAACCTTGATCAACCTTGATCTCTGTCCTCATAGGTGGTTTGGGCATCGGTGCCTCCACGAGGCACGGAACTTCTATGATACGTGAGGCAAATTATCTTGAAGCTGTGAGGCCCCGTGCACATTGACAATAGGTGTGCAGAAAGCCATTTGTTTATTTATGTACAGTAAAATCTCAAAGGCATGCATTGCATCTCTCTTTGTTAAAGGCAGACTCTGCTATTCGTCTATCCTCAAGAAAAGCAAAAAACGAGAGAGAAGAAAATAAGCTGCTTCTCTCTTCACCTCGGTGTTCTGCAGAGAAGAAGGTTTTGCTCCCATCCCGTCAAGGATGCGTGCTCTTTCATAGGAAACTCAGTGGAGGAGGTAAGCAGAGGGGAGGGAGTAAAAGGTGGCCATTGCTAAAAGTAAACCAAAAGCACTAACTACCAATAACAATAATAAAGCAACTGTAAGCTACTCATGAGCCGATTGAGAAATCTCTGCAGAGTGAGCGCTTCTAGCAACTCTCCAACCTTGATTCCGTCACTCAGCTTTTCATCACTTAGCATTACTATGGGCGGGTGGGGTGGTCAAATGGGATAGTGAGGGAAGTTAGTAATGATCAGTTAAAACGAGGGGTGTCCTTGGCTGGACGCTGGAGGTTACCTTAGGTAACGCAGGGGACCGTGTGTAGTGGAGGCCTTAAACATCATCTCTCTAAACCCATTTCATTCCAGACCTCAACTCTCAACTGGAGGCTGGAGAGAACGGCCAGGGCTTATTTTTCACATTCTGGTCTTTCATAAAAATACATCCTAATCCAGCAAGCTACTCGCCTTCTTGGCCCTGGGAGACAGGAGCCGCCTCTAAGCAGACCCGTCTCCCTCCAAGAAGCTCCTTCCCGAGGCCACGGCGACGGCCGCCTGGCAGCAAACCCGTACCTGTGGAGCTATTCTTCATCCACGTCTGTTACAAACTGTGAATGGTGTTCGGGTGACTTGCTGTGCGTTTTGCTTAGGTGGAGTTTTACTGCGTGTTTGCTCACAAATGTCCGACAGCACAACTTACACTTGAATTTAGAGTCTGTATCCTCTTCGCCAGCTATTGTTTCCGGGGACCTCTGAGCCAACGATACCCGGGAGACCTCTTGCTCCACCTTGCTCTGCTGATCCACTGCCATTCGGGTCATGTCCTTCATTTGGAAACCCAGGTGAGATTCCAAGTGACTGATGTAGGTAGAAGGGGTTCTGAACTGGGAGGCGCAGTCACTGCAATAAAAGATAGGGTGGCCTTTGTCCATGTTTTTCAGAAATTTTGTCCCACCCGTTTTCCTAAGCTGGTACTTGACGTTTGCCAGCCAGTGGCTGATCGTGGTCATGGAGAGTCCCGTAAACTTCGAGATTTGCATACGCTCTTGCGGGCCCAGATCGGACAGCAGGTATTTGCCCTCTGAGGTCTGGAAGAGGCTCGAGGCGAACTGAGCTTGCAAAATCAGAAGATGCTGAGGGTTCCAGTTGGACTGCCGGCCTTTTCTCTTATGCAAAGTCGACACTTCGCTGGAGACATCCTCGTAGCGCCTGACGTCCATCTCCAGCTTCATGGGTGGGACTCTTGAAGAAGTGGCAGGCTTTGGGGTGGTGGCTTTGGGGAGGACCTTGACCATGTCGGCGATGTCAGACAGAGCGTGCTTCTGAGGCGGGGACGTACAGGACTGTGCTTGCGAGGACTCGGCTTTCTTGCTTTTGGATTTGGTCAGGTCGATGGGCTGGTCGTTGTTCTCAAACAGATAGCGCCTGGACACGCTGGCCGGCCTCGTGGACGCGGGACTCAACACTGGTTTGTCCATGACACTGAGGTTCGACTTGTGAAACACAGACATTGTGCTTGAGCTCGGGCTGGAGCAGGAAGGTGAGCGCAAGGGTTCCGTGGCTTTCCCCAGGTGATTGTTCAAGACGGACTGCAGGGCACTGAGCGGGTTGATGCACGGGAGGGTCGCCGTGTGGTTGGCCAGGGCACAGCCATTGCTAAAAGAAGACGTGGGCTCCAGGGGCTGGGGTTTCTCTTTCTCACCACCCTCCTTCATCAGCTTGTCCTCCTCCTTCAGGGGACACAGCTCAGCCTTTTTGGATTCTACAGGCGTTTCGCTTTTGGAGAAAGAATCGCCCTCACTGTGGCTGAAAGATGAGGCTTCTTGGTGGGGACTTTCCTTCCCACACCCCTTCCCACCTTCGTCTTTGTCTTCTGACTCCTTCTTGACTTGGGTGTACGGGGCCAGGTTCGTGGGCACAGACACGAGGGGCATCACCTTCCACTTCGGTGCAATGGGCCTCAACTTGTTAGTGAGATTAGGTCGAATCTGAAGGACCTGAGACCCCACGGGCAAGGGCGGCTTGGCGCCCTCCGACAGCTGGTAGGCCGCATGGATGCTGGGGTACGCGCTCCAGCTCGGAGCCCCGTTTTGGGCTTTGTTGATGGCTGTGGTGACAGTATTTTCCAAAGATTTCAAAATGTCCCCTCCACCTTTTGAGCCATCTTCCAAATCCTCCTCCCTCAGATACTGGTATTTTATCGTAGGGTCTAAAGGCTTTTGCAAAGGGTCTTCGTATTCCTCACTTTTCACGCCTTTGTCATCCGTTGTTTCCTCCGGCCTTTCCCTTTTACTCTCTCTCTTCAGCTCGGTGGTGGAGGCTGTACAGTCAGACGCCGAGTTACTCGACGGCTTGGGAGCCAGGGAGTCGCTGCTTGGCGCCTCGGACAGGGTCTGCATTTTCTCCACCGCCAGCGGGTCTAACACCAGCTGCTTCCCCTTCTTGGAGGCAGAGCTGGTGACCTTGAGGAAGTGGCCCGTGACCATCATGTGGGTGGTGAGCTGCTGCAAGGTGTCGTGAGAGCTGCCACACTCCATGCACTTCAGGATCTGGGACTTGCAGGCCTCAAACTGCCAGGTGTAGCTGGCGCCGTTCTGGTAGCCGTAGCGGTTGTTGGACGGCACCTGCAGGGCAGCGCTCTTCTGGGCGGGAAAGGACTCTGCAAAGGACCCGGTGGTGGAATCCGGGGAACACGGCCGATTGACGTCAAAGACGCGTTTCTTCGCCGGGGTGACCATCTTGGACGCAATGGTGGGTACTGGCTCCTTCAAAGGCACTTTTTGGTAATGTTTTGTTTTGATCATGTGGACGCTCAGGTCTTGGAGGGAGTCGAAGGAGTCGCCGCAAAACATGCACTTGAGGACCTTCTGAGCGTCCTCCCTGTCCATGTCCTGAAAAGCCCTTTTCCGGGGCTTGGCATAGCTCGCGGGTCTGAGCTTGTCCTTTTTGCGGTTGTCGTCTTGGTAGTGGCCCGTCTCGTTCATGTGCACGGTCAGCTCGACCAGGGTGTCGTAGGCGGCGCTGCACTGGCGGCAGCGGAACCTGCTGGCGCCCGTGAACACCGTCCCGCACACCTTGCTGCTCTGCCGGTACAGCTGCACCGAGCTGAACAGGCTGGGCTTCGACGCCGCCCGAGAGGGCAAGTTCTGCTGCAGGCTTTTGGACAGAGCGTCCTGGTGCCAATCGAAATCACTCTTGCTGCTGCCATTGCGGGCGTCGCAATGCCGCCGCTCGGTACTGGACAGCTTGAAGCCAAGGCCCAGGCCCGACCAGTAGGAGTCAGACAAGATGTTGGCGTAGACGGCCGTCATTTTATCCATGCAATTGTGCGCTTCGCTCGGAAGCTTGGGGTGCGGGTTTGCTTTCTTGTCCGGGGCATCCCGGCCACAGATGCTCTTGATGTCCGACACCTGGTCGCTGGCATCGCTCAGCAGAGATTCATTCTCAGCATCCTGATTGGACAGGTGGCTTCCCGGAGAGTTCTGGTAGCTGAAGCAGCCTTTCTGCTCGGCGCCTGTTTCTACCTCCTCATCTGTCCCCGTGTCATTGCCACCCTGAAATTGAGCTACTGAACCGCCGTCTTCCTCCTCTTCCTCTTCCTCCTTTATTTCCTTTTCTTCTTTCAGCTGTTCCTCCTGGGCATAGCCTGCAAGAGAAGACGGAAAAGAGCTGAAATCAGAATGCCAGGCTCTGTATTCCATTCCAGCTCCCCCACTTAGACTAAGGGTTCTCGTGGCGCACTGCACAGCAATTTAATCTACACTTTTATGAACTGTGGGCAAAGGAGACAGGAAAAAAAGGCCGACTGATGTCTTTTGTCTCATCTGTTGCCCTTTCTTTTTTAATTGGCCGGAGTCATAATTCTTTATCAATGCCAAGAATCCCAAGTTAATAATTTTCGTGTTTAAGGAACATCATTCTCATACTTCTAAAATAGGCCAGTTGCTAGATTCACACGTGTGATTATTAGGAAAGCTGGATTAAAATGTAAAAATCCTGGGCGGCCCCTGTGACTCAAAGGAGTAGGGCGTCAGCCCCATATGGTGGCGGGTTCAAACCCAGCCCCAACCAAAACCCACAAAAATAATAAATAAATAAAATAAATACTGAAAAAAAGTAATAAATAAATAAAAATGTAAACATCCTGCTAAAGTCCTATCTCTACAGGGACGAACATCAGCTGATTAACAAAAACTAAGACTTGACCTGTCGCCTCTCAGTGGTAAGGTTTAGCAGGAACCTTGGGATATTGGCATATAATCATCGAAACTGATCATTTTTGAGTGCTCAGAAGTAATCTGAGTGCACAGGCATTATATTCTGAATACCTACTGTCCTTTTTTGCTATAACGTTTTTATTTGTAGAGAATCACACTGTAAGAAAGAGAGATTATGGGGTATGCAAATAAAATCTTCCATTGAGAGTCGAAAAATTATGTGTGCTCAGCCAATATGATGATTTAAAAAGAAAAGCAAATGGTGTTAGAATGGGAGATTTGGTGACTATCCTATTATTCTCAAACCGGTTTATGAAGACCTTTCCAGACGAGGCTGAAAATGCTCTCTCGATCTTGTGCCTGTAATTTCAAATGCACTGTGATGTGTGGGTACCCGTCCTGAGATGCCAATTATACATTCGATTTGTAGATGCGGAACGCTGTTGGAGATGCATGCTTTCCCTTCCCTGGGAGGATTTAGGACCAGTAATTGCATAGGGAAAATGAGGACATGAGAGCACGGATGCAAAGGGAATTAATGGGCAAATGTCCATCAGTGAAGATGGGGAATGTGACTACTTATGTCCACGGGCTCATTTTCCTCACCTGGCCTTTTCAGAGCCACGTGGATAAAACACAACCAAAGAGGTACCAAGGAAAAGTAGGTCTAGTCTTAGATTTGCAAGCCCTGCATGCTCTCGATGCAATATTGTCCTTGCGAGCTCCTATTTCTCCTCTCAGGGGAAGATGGCTGTTGGGGAAAACCCCTAGAGCAGGCTCTGTTATTTGCAGTCACCTCGGGCAATGCTTGGAAAAGGGACAGTTGTGCCTTGGAGGTCGGCTCCATGAGGCAGGCAGAGAGTCAAAAGAGACAGGGGTCAGGGGGTGTTAAGAATAAGGCAACCTCTGTAGTCAGGAACTAAGTCCAAAATCTACTGCTCCTGATGAAGGTGAGGAGTATTTATTGAGCAATGACTCTCTCTTAGGGACGGAGCTAACCACTGCAAACACATTCTTTTTTGTGTGTTTTGTTTTTGATTTGGAGACAGAGTCTTTTTTTTTTTTTTTGCAGTTTTTGGCCGGGGCTGGGTTTAAACCTACCACCTGTGGCATATGGGGCCAGCGCCCTACTCCTTTGAGCCACAGGAACTTTTGAGACAGAGTCTTATTATGTCACCGTAGGTAGAGTGCTGTGGCGTCACAGCTCACAGCAACCTCAAACTCTTTGGCTTAAGCAATTCTCTTGCCTCAGCCTCCCAAGTAGCTGGGACTACAGGTGTCTGCCACAATGCCTGGCTATTTTTTTTTTTTTTTTTTGAGACAGAGCCTCAAGCTGTCACCCTGGATAGAGTGCTGTGGCATCACAGCTCACAGCAACCTCCAATTCCTGGGCTCAAGGGAGTCTCCTGTCTCCGCCTCCAAGTAGCTGGGACTATAGGCACCCGCCACAACGCCCCGCCATTTTTTGGTTGCAGCCGTCATTGTTGTTTGGCGGGTCCGGGCTGGATTCGAACCCACCAGCTCAGGTGTACGTGGCTGGCGCCTTAGCCTGTTGAGCCACAGACACCGAGCCTTTTGTTTTGTTTTGTTTTGTTTTGTTTTGGTAGTTGTCATTGTTGTTTAGCAGGCTTGAGCCAGGTTTGAACCCTCCAGCTTTAGTGTATGTGGTCAGTGCCCTAACCACTGAGGTACGAGTGCCAAGCCTGCAAACACATTCTTTTATTTCATCTACTATCTTCATGAAATGATACTATTATTATTTTCTATTTGAGAGATGGGCAAACCAAGGTTTTAGGGTAAAGAAATTCACCTATGGCAATACAGCTTGTATCGTATAACAAGTTCTGTTTGATGAGAGAAGCCAGGGAGGTCCACTCTCTATTATCAACCCAGTGAGTAAGAAAACTTGGAAGAAACCCAAAGGTTAAAGGTAAAACAGTAGAATTTCACTGAAGTGTCACTAAATAGAGAATTGCCTCGGAGAGAAGAACTATGAGAATGTTGGACACATGACCCCATGCTGCCCCAACAAGGTGACATATAAAAATTCAGGCCAGCCACACATTTGAGGGGTGCATTCCTTATTTTATTGCCATTGCTGTGGCGTTTGTGCTCGTGCTTTCCCAGCATGCTGAACATGGATTTTTCACTAAATTGGCATCGCTGGTCTTTAGTTCCATAAATTGATTTGAAAAAACAAAAACTATCCACTCTAGTTCAACAACCATTAATAAGTAGTCACTATTACTTGCAAGAATACTGTAAATGTAAAATAACCAAATTAGACTATTTTATCTTCATGCTTTTTTTTTCCTGGAATAATTTGTATGTTTTCAGGATTAGCGAGTGAAGTTCACAGAGAAAGTCTATGTTACACGATTAATAAATGGAAGCTGTTACTGAGCCAAGTAAAATACTCCAAAGAATCAGGTCAAGTTTATCGATCAAACAAATGTTATCAATCATTTCTAAGAATGAAGAGGGTGCTGTTACTCTAGGACATACCCTGGGTCACCACGCGTTAGGCAGATCTGTTCAGGCTAACTAAGACGTACAAGGGTGGACAATTAAGTTTGCAAACTCGTCCTAAATAAGTGCTACGGATCTCATTGCTGAATATCACAATGATCACCTTCAAAGTCCTCCCCGTGGACATCTGATGACTTTGGTGATCTCTGGCAATAATGCATGTAGCTCTTTCTGTAAGATAAGTTCACAGACTTAACTGTCAGGCCTCATGGAGTGACCACACCTGAGGGCAATGTTATCCCAGCACCAAGAAGTGTACGTGCTGTGTACACACACACGTGCACACAGGGCAAGTGAAGAAATCTGGGGAGTGAGGGGTTTTGTCATCTTAACTGGCTGAGGGAGTGGCTGGGTTGTATTCATCTCAGTATTTTTAGGGCCTAGCACCGTGCCTGATACTTAAAAAGAAATTGGGAAGTAATTCACGCTATTTTGTGTGTGTGTGGATGAATTATGCACACACACGTATACACACACACACACATCTGTCCAGCCAATACAGTCATTTTCAAACAAGGAGAAAGGAAGTGTTTTTTTTTTTTTTTTTCTCCTGCTGACATTTGGAAGCTGAGTTTTCCGGACCAGCTCAACCTCACAATCCACTTTGTCCTTCTAAATGGATTTCCCAGAAGAAAAGTCGGAGACAGCAAACACCTCCCCGACAATACAGATAAAATTTTCTGCTTAATTAGGCATTGACATGTTTACTATAACCTTTACAGAAGAGTAACTCGTGCTGAGAGACCCTTTTTGTCTGCTTTCCTCTGCAGAACAGACTGAATCTCATGCACCCGATAAGGTAACACATTGAAAAGCCTCATACAAAAAGTGCCAAAGCAGCCGTCAGAGTGAGTGTATTTTAACAATGGCTGAGGGTTCCAAGGAGTTTTGAAAAAACACATTTCAATATTATACATTTAAAACCGTTCACTTGACTTAAGTGATTTTGTTTGCTACCGGCAGTGGAGGGGGAGAGGCAGCCAGAACATGGGTGATCTGGGTGTAAAATGAATATCTGTCTTTCTCTCTCTCGATGGTTTCTTTAATAAGACTGCGTCATCTGTAAACCTTGGTGCATATGGATGAGTGGCCAGTTTATTCTTATGAATACTTAAGTGACAAAGGAAAACTATCAGAATTGTGCCAGGGCACAAGAAGAAAGGATTCTTGCCTGCAGATCCTCCTGGTTGATTGGGGGTTGAAGATCAAACAGGCAAAAATTCCCTTTTCCTACCTAAATTTCTGGTTCTATCCCTTCCTACTGCTTGATTCTGGATGCACCAAACGTCACCATTTCCCAGGTAACGGATGCAAACCGGGTCAATTCTCTGACCGAATGACTGAATCCAAAGATCCTTTCTCTCCCACTCTGTGGGCACCGGTCTAGAGTGGGCCACCATACCGTCTCCTAGGTTGGACAAGGGGTTTCTACGTCTCATGGTCTAATGCTAGAACATCCTTTGTAAAATGGACTAGGGCATGATGTTCCTCTGTTTTAACTTGTGCAGCGACTTTCTGTCGGACTTCTAATAAAGTTCTAACCCTTAGCATGAGCCAGAAGAGCCTGCAGGACTTGGCCTCAGCCGACCTCTCTGCCTCATATCTGAGCGCTCATGACCTGCTCTCTGCACCTGAGACACAATGGCCTCTTTGCTGCTCCTTGGAACCTGCTCGTCCCCCTCTTGACTGTGTCCCTCTGCCACTGCAGATTTCTCTGACCAGAAAGCCCTTCCTTTGCACCATCCCACAGGTCCCAGCTCCAATGGTCCCTCCTCAGAGGGGCCTTTCTGATCAGTCTCTTCCTCCCCATGTAACTTTTGATCACCTCAGCCATTTGATCATCTCAGCCAATCAACTGAAATCCTGGTCACACATTCTAGACTCTGAAATTAGCCTGTGTGTGTAGCAATTGGTTATCTTCTCCCACTGAAGGTAAAGTTGAAATACGAAGATTGAACAACTAAGTTCTTGAACTCATCCTACAAAAAGCGCTACATACCTCATGGCTGAATATCATGCTCGTCACCTTCCAAGTACTCCCCTTGGCCATCTGGTGATGGCAGTGATATTATCTATGAGGTATGTAGCACTTTTTGTAGGATGAGTTCATGAATGTAATTGTCAGACTTTGTATGATGATGGCTCCGATGGCCATTCCCGAAAAAGAGTTCCAAAATTGCTTTGAAAGGTGAACTATGCTGGTGTTGATGCAAGGCTTCCAAGGGGAGTACCTCAGAGGTAACTAGTGATATTAAGCTGTGAGGGATGTAGCACTTTTTCTAGGAAAAGTTTGAAAACTTACATCGCCCAACTTCATGTCTATCCCCACGAAGGCAGAGAGGGCTTTGCCCCAGTGCTCAGATTCCCAGACTGCATCCTGATACAGAATGATGTCCACAAGTTATTTGAATGAATGAATGATTATGCCATGGAAGGGGATTGTTCCAGCTGCAAACCCTGGCTCTACACCTTAGCAGTGCAAGTGGCCTCCTTCATAGATTCCCTTACAGATCAGATGGGAACTACAACCATCCTCATCCACTTTACTCAATGTTAAAACCAGACTATCTTTGCAGAGCAACCCAGCCACCAATTTCTTGCCGCTTAACCTCTCTGAGCTATAGATTTATACTCACGAGGACAGCAAATGAGCAACGAGACTACAAAGCTTCAGAAACGAGGCTCTTCATGTGAACAGACTTTGATTCGACAAAGATTCACACGTGGGAGCTTTGAAAATGGGGCCTCGTTTTGTCGTGGACAAAAGTCCATCAGCTGTTCCAGGATATACATCACCCAAATATCAGAGTGGGCTTCTCCTGAACACCTCGTTTACAAAAGGAGAATTGCCATTGGGGAAAAACATTATATCTGCTGCAAACTTGTAACCGTAATAGTATGTGGGTAAAATTTAGAAATAAACTCTCAAAGCTTAGTCATTTCCTTTCGCAGTAAAGGTTAAAAAATAAAGAAACAATTGTTTTTAAAAATCTTACCACTCCAATTGTTCCGAAAACCTCTAGCTGGGATGATTTAAATGAAATTGAGCAAAATAATTTGTGGGTGATGTGATGTTAAAGATTAGATTTTTGCCAGGCATACGTTCTTATAGTTGCCTTGAACATCCACAGTGGAGTGTTTACGGTAAAAAAACATCGACAGTTTTTAAAACGGCAGATGAGGTGGGACACTTATAACGTGGGAACAATTTCAAACTGAAGAAGGCTGATTTTCAAAAAGTAAACCAGAATTCAACCAAGACCTCATTTAAAAACATACCCGGTGGTGACAGGATCATTTTCACCCATCTAGCCCCCTAAATGACAGTTTAAAATCCCACGAAGATTCCACGGTGTGCAAGGCAGACATAAATGATAGGATTGCGAGAATTTCTCTCCATGTACCCAGTAGGTATGATTTAAATGATGACTTGGAATAAGGCCTCCCTGTCACGAGTCTCCAGTGTTTTGGTGACTGTGGTCTAAAAGTCTGTTAATATGTATATTATTATTGGCACTAATTGGCACTCTCGTTGGCAGGCTGAGTAAAGAAATACAGGATTTAGTTCGTGTTCAAGGAAGCTAAGCTGTAATATTTTCAATGGTGGCCCGGCCCAGACTGAGGCCTCTCGTAGGGCTGCGTTGAGGAATCCAGCTGTTTTGTTGTTTTAGGAGGGTGGGTGGCAGGTGCAGATACCTTTCCTGAGGACAGACTTCACTTGCAGAGAACCCAGCTACCTCGAGCCCAGGCCCAGCATACTTGCCATTCCGAGAAGGGATCTAAGTTCATGTATCTTTCTAAATAGACACATTTTCAAAGAAAAGAATCGAATTCATGGTGTATGGAGTTTTACACCTGCCACGCCACGTATGTATAACTAGTTAACTAAGTGTGACTTGTAGACACAGATCAAGAGAGAAGGGTTTGCTCCTTCCGCTTCCTGAAGAGATTTCTTTGTTTCAAGGACCACTGAAAGATGCTCTGTGTGCAAGGACAAGGGGACTTATCCTGGGCCCAGAAGCGCTCTGTGGAGACAAAGAGGATGCTCGCTGGTCAAAACCCACATCATCTCTTTTGAAAAAATTTCCTGAAGACTGTTCAGCTCATTGGAATGTTTCATATGTACGATGGCTACGTAGGAGGTACGGACAGTATGAAAACAAACGTCCGTCTACTTTATGCACTGGGGTTGACACTTTTTTAGGCCACTGTCACAGCTATGTGGACTGTAAACCTGTTTGCTGATCATGCTTTGTGACTTCTGCATGTCTGGGTCATCAGCAGAAATCTAAGCTAGTTTAAATCAGGGGAAGTAGATACTCTGCCATCCCTGTGGGCTTCATCTGTTTATTCATTTAATCAAGAACTATCTACTGTGCAGCTACCCCACGCAGGACAGTCCAGTTTCACAGGGACTTCTGTGACTAGTGGGTCTTCTAAGGCCAAGAAGAGGAGAGAGATGAGTTCTGGAGAAAAGTTGGGTGTGGAGATTGTAAACAAAGAGGTCATGAAGAGGTCATGTGTTACTGGAGGAAGACAGGTGACTTGAGTGGGCGAGGTAGGCCAGGCAGAAGAAAACTCAGCTTCAGTTATAAAGACAAATAACAAAGGGCCCTCAGTTACAACAGCGACCCGGTGGGGCTGTGTGTAACTGGAAAATTTACATCACACCAAAATCGCAAGGCTGCTGCTCAAGGAATCATCATGGGGCCTCGGGGTGCAAGATATATTTTATTTGGCCAAATGATGCAGATGAAACCAGATATGTCACAACCTTTGAAACCGGGGGAACCAGGGGCAATCCCAGGAGTTGGAGAATCTGGAATGCTTTCCTGGTTCTCTCCCCCCTCATCAACCTTTTGACCTCAGTCCCCTCATCTGTCAATGCCATAGAGGACTAATCCCAAACCCACTTTTCTAAAAGGGTTCTCACCCTTTTAAAGGAGGAGGTGAAAGAGAAAGTGTACCTGAAAGTCTAATTTTTCAGGTCTGATCTTTGGCTGAATAATGTTGGCACCACCGGGGAAGAAGTTGGATACGCAGACTCTCAGCCCCACCCAAACCCCATGAACAGGAATCATTTAACAAGATCCCTAGGGGATTCCTGTGCTCAAGAAAGTTGGAGAAGCCCTGATGTAAACTGCAAAACCGTTAATTAGTAGGTATTTACCAACCTACTTTGCTGTGCCTGTGTTCATAAGGGTGTGTGGGAACCGGCTTTGTGAACAGAGAACACCACTTTGAGGGTTTCCAGCCCCTTTCTGCTCCAGAAACCAAGAGACTAAATGCCTGTGTTTTGGTTGTTTCCAGTTTATACTGGGAAACAGCAGCCAAGACAGAAATAAATTGCTGACTCAGGGACTGATCAGTTCATGAATAGATGACAAGACGGTCCTTGGCCTGGGGTTTGGGCAGAACTTGGTTCAAATCTGCCACTTCCTGCTTAATGTGATAATGGAAAAATTACTGAAACTTTCAAAGACCCAGTTTCCTTATTTATAAAATGAGGATAATAATAGTGTCTGCTCTATAAGATTGCTAGGAGTACTGACTATGGTGAAAAATATGAAATCCTGAAGCCGCTGACGGCTGGACGAAGTTGACTTTGGCATCCTCTGTTATCCCTAAATCTTATTCCAAGCCAACAGCTTTTAGATGGTATTCGCATTAGATAAGAACCAGCTTTGTACTTCGTATGTGTCATGCATGAGAAAAGAGCTTCCTCCAGTTTGGGGTTTGTTATTTAATATTAAATCACTTGCACAAAAGGCCAGTGGTATGTGTGCCGGGAACTTCCGTAGAAGTGATGTGCAGACATCACACAGCAAGTTATTAGGTCATTACCCATAATGATAATGTCTGCAATCTTCAAGAAATAAAGCAGCCCACCATCTGAGGGAAAAGGTCTTTTTCAGAGGCCTCGGGCTTTGCATTGAGAGATGACTAATGCTCAAAGCAGAAGGTCTCCAAGAAAAATACTTTATACTCAGCTACCTAAAATTTCAATCCCGGGTGTGTTATTATTGGGACAGGTCTCGGTGGCAGTTTAAAAAAGCAGAGGGAGAAAATATTCATGGAGAAGGGTGAGAAGGAGACTACTTCAAACAATTTTTTGGTAGCTCCAGTTGAGAAAGCATTATCTTTATAGTATCCTCCCCCACCCCCCCCCGAAAGCCGTAAATCAGAAACAAAGGAGAAAAAAACGAAACAAAATAGGAACAAAGAAACTAAACAATAGGACTGAGATTTTTCCTATCAAATTAAGATTGTTAAGCTTTGACTTTACAAGTGGTAGCACCTATTTTCAGCGAAGTGTGCACACGTACTTTCTATACATTTTTTCCACATACGGATATATAAACAGCCTCACACATACACAGTTCTTTCTAAGACTGGAAAGTTGGTTTTTTTTCTTTTGTTTTTCTTTTTTGCCAAGAAAAGGGACAGTGAATCATTGTCCAAGATGACCTTCAGAAAGTCTACTAAGCTGAGGCACCATCTGTATTTTTTCAGACATGTATTCCAATTTTACTTGAAATAACATCATTAGCACAGCCATCCCACAGAGCTAGAAGGTGATTTTGTTTCTTTCTTGCCTGGCTTGAAGTCAAACATCTTTTCCTTTCTTTTTTTTTTTTCTTTTTTGGCAAATGCCACTTATTTCTCTGAAATATTTCATGCAGATAATGGATAATGACCACTTTTCATTGCCTTTTCTCAAAAACGTCTAACTGCATTAGCCAAGAACGGACAAATTTTAACCTGCTTCTTTTGCTAAGCTCATGGCTGTGACCACTTCCCATTAAGAAGAAAGAAAGCCCACAGTTCCCTCAGAGAAGCTGAATTGGCACTGTCAGAAAGCCGTCTGGCCCTCGCTTTCCTGGGGAAAAGTCTTTGCTGTCTCTAGAAGAATCTCAAGAAGTCTAAGGTAGAAAGACCTTTCATGTCCTTGGGCTAATTCCTTGGTCAGGTTTCCTGGCCCTGGCACCCTTCAGCAGCTCAGGTGTTGACCTTCCAACTCATTCACATTGGATTCCTCACCAAACACTATCTCTGTCACCAGACATCTTTCTATTCCTGCCAATTAGGAAAGGAACCATGTTTCCTCCAAGGTGTGATCTGATGGAATCCAAGGACTGGGAGATCTTTTAATCCAAGCTTTCATGATATCTTTCAGCTCTTTAATCAACACTTCAGTCAAAGAACGAACCACTCAGCACATAAATACATATACCCTTGAACATCTTCAGTGATAGGGAACTCCCAGCTTTGAGAACAATTGTGACCTATTTCAAAACATACTAATAGCTAGCTATTATAATTTCTATGGAGAGCAGACTTATAAGAACCTGTGGGCTACTTTCTTTATACTTATTACAGTGCTGGATCCCAACGATAAGCACTATCTTTTTGATTCCGTCTTTACAGTTAATGAAACTGAATTGCACAGAATATGAATTACATTTCCAGAGGCTGAACAGGAACCTGAATTTGGGTCCACTGGGCTCCTGTCTAGGCAGGAGGCTTCCCTTTCCCTCTTGGATCTAATTCATCAGCTGCTGTCAGTTCAATTCCGAAATTAATCAAAATTCTGCACTTGATCTTCCATCTTCATCCCACCACCCTGCTCAGGCTGTTTTCCTCTGCACCCAGGAGGACACTGTGGCCTCCCTGGTGGCCACTCTTGATCTCCTTCAGCCCATTGGTCAACATGGCAGTGACAAGGAGCTGCAGGCTCAGATTTCTCCACTGAAGCCCCTCAACGGCTTCTCCTGGTCCACTGGTTCCACGGTCTGTGGGTTGTCCCTGTGATGACCCACCTAGTTAGTTTCCATATCATACCCATGGTGTCACCGTCTCCCTTGCTTACTACTTAAAAGCAAGAAGTCTTCAAATTCTTTCCCTCTTCAAGGCTCTTGAAATTCTCTCTTACATGCAAAACTTCCCCTTTTCCTATGTCTGAATCTTTCCTCCCTTTTCACTCTTAGCCCCATTGCTTCCCTTCCGAGGGATCACCACTGGTCACCGTACCCCACTCACTTCTCCTAAATCCCCAATGACCAAATTTGTTTTCTGTCTCAGCTCCCCATGCTTCCCCTTTGTATAGCCCTTATCTTGTATTGCGATTATTTGGGTCCCCTATTTACTGGATTTCTTGTCTTCTCAATCAAATTGCAAGCTCCCCAAGGGCAAGTTGAGTCTTCCTGGCTCACCACCGTACCCATGGCCCACTTCACGCAACGATTTGTCCAATATATGACTAAATAAATAAATGGTTGGTTCCACAAATCAATGAGTGAGTGATATAAGCATCAATGCATGGTCATATCCCACAAAATTAGACTTTTAGTCAATAGTGTCAATTAGCTTTCAAGCCACAGAGAACAACAACGAAAACAAAACCTTTTTACAGCAATATTACTTTGGATGGTTGAGGTGTCCACACGGGGGTTTAAACTCATATTGTGGACTGGTCCCCCTAGGGGGGCAGAGGAAGTCAGGTAAATATGTAATGTGAATTCAGGAGGTCTTAGTTCTGAGATTTCTTACACTCTGCTTCTTCTCGCCTCAAACCCTACAATTCTGACTTACATTCATTTGGCATGAGGCAAGCCAAGAGCTCCTGCTCTGTAAACGTGGAAAGACCCAATCTCTTATCTCACCTTTGCACCCTAGAGTGAATGAGTTTATGACGTCATTTTCTGGCAGTTAGTTTCTATAGAAGAACATGTGACCCCAGGAACCAAATGGGGCTTTATCACACTGTAACTCAGAGCTTTTTCACTGGGAGTGATTTTGTCCCTCCATCCTGTCTTCAGGAGACACATGTGACAATATCTGAAGACATTTTTGGTTGTTACAACCAGACAAGAGGGTGGTACCCTCTAGCAAGTTGGGTAGAGGCCGGGGATGTGGCTAAACATTCCCCAATGCACAGGAAAGTCCCCCACTCACAGAATCAGTCAGTCCCAATACGTCAGTAGCTCAGAGATGCCGCAAGTTTAGCTGAAGCTTTGGGAGTCACCATGGGGAAGGGTGACATTCATGCCCTCTCTAGGTGTCAGTGAAGCAGGAGGCTGCAGAGAAGAGAATACTCTCTGAGATTAAAGAGAAATAGAGGGCGAGTATGTAGAACCCCACACTCAGGACAGAAGAGCATAAAGTCTGATGTAAGCTGCCCGGGTTCCAATCCCAACTCTGCCACATCCCACATTGTCAACTGGAGCAAAGCGACAACCTCTGAGGGCCTCAATCTCTCCATCTGCAAACTGGAGTTAATAATAGTACCTTCCTCAAAGATCATTTTGAAGATTAAGCGAGATAACTGGAAAGGATGCAGAATGCCCGATGAAAATAAACACTCAATACCTGCCCCACTCTCATTGTGATTACAAGAACAAAAACCTAGTCTTTACGAGCTACATTATGAAGTTGGATTTCTCCGGATTCTTAGTATTTATTCTTTCAAGTTTGGGCTGAAAAGAAAAATTCATCAGGCTCCTAGCATTATGCTCAATCAGTTCCCTCTGGATTCATTTAAATCCCCTTATCAGATTGGGTATTTTTATACTACAGGAAAGAAACAAACAAAAAAAAATTAATGATGAAAAGGATTAGCATTTCTAAACAACTCCAGTAACTCCGCCAAATAAATCCTGACCTATTTCAGTTCTTAATTAACTAGGTCAGCTTTTAAACGAGCCAACTTATATAAAACGCCAAGTCTGAGCTGGGGCCAAACACAGACTGGGCAGTTGGATGAAGTAGTTCTTGGAAATGGCCCAAATTCTGGGAGATCTAAAGGTCTTCGATCTTTTTGAATCGACAGTTTGAATAATAATCTAGTAGAAAATTCTCCAGGGTTTTTCTAGACTCTCTGATTTTAGGGCTAGCGTAAGAACGATTTTGTCAAGGCTTGTCATGTTTTCTCTGTCCCTACCTACAGAGGAGATGAATAAATAGGAAAAGGCTTTAGGTCAGCCTCATCCCCCAGAGTACCAAGTCGGCCATCTCCCAGAAGAGTAGGAGAAGGCAGAGCCATTTGGTGATTTAACATCTTCCAATGGCGAAAAGCAGTAGATGGCTCACTGTCTCATCCTTAACATCCTTTCTGGCTTTTTTTCTCTGTTTCATTTTCCTTTTGTGGAGTATTTCCCTTTGCTTTTTAATTACTCTGGTGTTAGTTCTCAGCCGCCTCCTGAACTGCCCTCATAAAAGCTGAATTGTCTTAAAAAATAATACCTATATATGTATTTTTTCTTACAAAATATGCACAGTACAGCTTATTGTTTAGTTTACATTTGGGAATAAAAGATAATTTTTCTTTTCTTGGAGAAATTACAACACAAAAGAACCAGATGCTTCTTTCTGACTTGGAGGAGAATTATTAGGCACAGGCTTAGTTATTAGAAAAGTGTCTTTTTATATGCAGAATTGAACATCTTTGAATGACGAGTAGGAGGTATGAAGCAAATTTGCAGTTATGCCTAAAGATAGAGGTTCAGAGAGGACATTGGAAATTACTTGTAAATATTTCAAAATGAAATCTCATTCTTAGGCAATGCTGAAAAGATCGTCCGTGTTCTAGGATACGTCACAGCAGACCCTGGGTACTGCCCAAGTGCGGGTGAGATTGGCTTTACCCATCTCAACATGGACCCAAACTTGTCTAAGCCAAATCCCCATAAATAGTGGCTTATTTAAGTGATTCAGACCTAATCTAAGTGAATAAGTGATTGGCATTCCCAGTTTGATTTGACAGTTAAGAAAGTGAGGGTTTTTCCTTTTTTCTTTTTCCTGTTCTCATACACAAGCATAGGATCTCATGAACTATCAGCAACTTCACTAGCATGAGAGAGGAGGCACAGAGCCAAGAATATCTTATATCTCTCTATAAGAGAGCACAGAGCCAAGAATCTGCACCTTGATCAAACTCTACCTGAAGGTCAATGTATTTTGTACTTTGAAATGTATTGAATCAATAATTCCCTTTACTGCATATAATAGTTTGGGGTGGGTTACTTGCCCCTGAGAACTTCATAATATATCTAATTAGTCTACACACATTTCATAGTTTGGTGTCCCTAACTTGACAAATTAGATACCTTTTTACTGACATGTACACGTTAGCCTTGCTGTGTCCTAACATTTATATGATACACATTGCTTTGTTCCCTGGTACCTATATTCTTCAGCCCTTAATAATTACGATGGGAAAATATAATTTTTTTTTTTTGGTTTGACAAAGTATAAGGTACTTCTGTCCACTGATTTTCCACGATGCTAAGAAGCTCAATACTGTAAAATCTGGGACATAGTCAAGCATCTAATCCATTGTTACTTACACCTTAGCTCTTTCCATTTCCAACCCCACTTCAAACACCATCTCCTCCCCAAGGCCTTCTCTACTACTGGACAAATCGAATTGTAATTCTTGATCTCACCTCGCAGACGGGAAGCTCTTTAAGAGCAAGGAGGATATCAGTGTTTCTCTTTGTGTGCCCAGCAGCAGGCGTGTTGGGGTACACGGGAAGGACTCCGTAGCGAAGTTCTCTCTCCTCGTCTATTTGGTGTTCTATGACCCATATGACCCTGCACATAGCCAGGACTCTTCCATAGAACAGCAAAGGCAACGTTTATCCAGGGAGGGTCTCCGATTTCCCAGAGGACATTGAATTAGAGACCCCCTTGGGATCCCACCACTTCTTCCCGTGGCATTGTCTGTCCATAGCCTTCCTTTGTGACTCAGCTGGGGGTGGTAATTTTGCCACCAGGGGCATTGGGAAATGTCTAGAGACATTCTGGTTGCCACACTTAGGGGCAGGGGTGCTCCTGGCATCTAGTGGGTAGAAACCAGGGATGCCACTGAACATCTGACAACGTGCAGGACGGCCCAACACGGACAGGACCGATCAGCCCAATGTCGATCAACAGTGCCGAAGCCGAGAGACCTTGCATGGGAAATCTTTCTCCCGATGTGAATAAGGAGGCCACACATGCAGGTGCCTATCTGTCTCATTAATCGGTTTATCCTTGGTGGTAAGTGCAGTTTTTGAGGTAGCTATTCCCGGCTTTTGTCTAACACCGTCCATTTGCCACGCGGGCCTCCTTGGCAGGAGTCCCCTGCTCTTCTGTTGCTGCGGTTTGGCCGTGTTCATCATTGACACCACCCCTTCCTCCCCCTTCCTGTTAAAGGAGGAAGTTCAGCTTATTTTATTTGCTAAGGCATAAGATCAACTTGGGGCTGATGTGGGAAGAGGCCAGTCAGGTCCAGGCTGTATAAATCTGCCACCTTACAGGCATGTCGGGAAGGAGACAGACCCTGGTCTCGGGGAGTTTAATTGCGTAAGTCTCCAGTGCATCTGGACTGTTTTCCCATAAGAACAATCCAGATAACCTATGTGCACGCAAGTATGTGTGTTTACATATCTGATTGTGTAAGGTGACACAAACTTGAGAACTCTTTCTTTCCCTTTTTGGCATTTTGTGTGTGTGTGTGTGTGCACACGTGTGTGCGCAGGCAGACAGGACACCACTTCGCCAATTAAACTCTTGCTTCATGGAATTTGAATTCTGACCTAACAACTGAATGATGGAATATGGTCAGAGTGGACCCAACTGAGGACAGAGGACTCCTGCCCAGGTGGCCCATGTGGGGAGTGAATGCCAGGAGTACCCCCATCCCCAGGGGTGACAACCAAATGACATCGCCAAATTCCTCCCAACAAACTCCTTACTTTTGCTCCAATTTGCCAAAGATAATAATCGTTGCTTGCAATCAAAGACTCCATTGCCTGATAGACAGTGCTCCCTGTATCTTTGAACCCCAAAATGAATTCGTGCTTGCTCAGACAAAGGGCTTCTCTCACGTCAGAGTAAAACAAGCTTAAGCTCTTGGGGGCAATGTGTGGCATTCAGGAGAAGGTAGACATTGTTACTTAGACGTTCATAGGTAAAAGGGCTAGAACACGAAGTAATGCTAAGAAGATCACCCTGTTTGTGGAAACCAAAGATTCTGCTCCCAAGCCAGCGCCCCCTGCATCCAAATGTACATATTCCCACAGAGCTGCGCTGTATGTAAGGGTCTGCCTTGGAAATGCTTTTTAGAAACACGTCGTCCCCCGATGACTTGGCTGCACCTGTCTCGCGTGTGACTGCCGTGCACGCAGCCTGTTGTGTCAATAATCTGCATGTTTAAGACCCCTGTGTGCTCACTGAGACGATAGATGGGACTGGTACAGTCTACTGGGTCAAAAATCTGCTTTAAATAGTCTATCTACACAGTCGGCTGAGTAAATAACAGCATTTTCAAAAAGTCTCTAAATATATAATAACATGATAAATCGCACCAGCTCTTAAAGACGCAGCCTCGCTACCGCTGATCAGGAAAATGATGTGCGCTTTAACAAGCCACTTACAAACGACCTCATCTTTTCCAGCCGCGAAGCGTTATCTTCTCTTCAGCTATATTTTTCATATGCAGCAGAAAGAAACTAAATACACACACACGCGCACACAGGCATCTGAGTAGGCTCACTGCCATCTTGCACATGTAAACTGGTTTGAGCCACGCACCCCATTTCAGGGAGTGAAAGCCCAGATTTGGGGGTTTCTACCACGGCTCAGCTGTCTGTGAGCCCCAAACACACAAAACCAGTTCTGCTTACATCAATTAGAGGCATTGATTTTCGAGACCTTCATCTGACCTCACTTTGCGGAGGAGACAACATATTCTCCACCACTTCATTAGAACCCTGTTTGCTTACAGACGGCTACTATGTGGGGGATTTCAGTAACTGCTTCACGTGGTTGTTTTAGTCTAGCCATACAACACTCCAATGGCAGGGGTCATAGTACTGATTCCATTTTTGAAGATGAAGAATTGTAGGCTTCCAGGGGTTAAACAACTTTCCTAAGACCACAGATCCAGAAATTGGTAGAATTCAGCTCTGGAGCAAGCCCATCAGACTCCAGAGCTGGTACCTCTCAGGGCTGCTCCAGCTCACGACTCACGTTCATGTCTATTTTCAAGTACACCCTGCCTTGTACTGGTGTACGTAGCAGAGGTGTGTGTGTTTCTGCTCTTATGATATAATGTAATGCATGTTTCTGCACAAACCTTGCATTTTGCAAAACCTTGTGTTAAAATTATAGTACCTATGGGAAAAATAAGGCGAGGACAGATCACTTATGAAGTAAGCAACTAAGTGTCCGGAGAAAAACCCCCAAATAACAAACATAATAAAATACCGGTTTGGTTAAAAACACTTGTTCAACTCACAATAAATAAAGGAAGGCTATAGTCCACAAAACACTTTACCTTGTTAATAAAGTGACTGTCATTGGGTAGAAAGGAGTTTAAGGAGGCAGCAAAGAATTACAGGCAGGTCAACATTTTTTTAAAACCAGGGGGAAGTGAGAGTAAGGCCTCCAAGGGAGACTTAGATGTGGTCAGCCTGAGCTGAGAGGAAGAAGGCCTTTCTTGAACCACCAGTACTCTCTGGGGCCCGCTGCCTTTGGTGAACTGTGTACTTGGCCGCTGTGCCTCAGTGCTGAACAATAATGTGTTAGGAAAAATGACACGTGAATCAATGCGGCATTCTCATTATGTTCATATCATTGACTGACTTTCCAATCAGGAATGCACTAATCTGCTTTATAGGAATATGGGCTGCAGCAGAACAGACTTTATTTTATCTTTCATCCTTAAAGACCTTTCATGTTCAACTAACTCACTTGCTAAATCCTGGGCACCTCACCAATAAAATCTTAACTTTGAATTAATTACTCAAGCAAACCAACTTAAAATAAAGATTGTACATCTAAGTAGCTTCCAGATGACAGAATTTGCATTTTATGAAATCTCTTATTATTGGGGTGGGGATAGGAAGGGAAAGTTTCCCTTTTATTTAATTTTTTTTTCCCAGCACCTACTGTGTGCCTGGTACAGCATAAAGTATTTGGTTTACAATACAATGAATATGTCTAATCAATACAATAAAGTATATGTTTCATTTTGGAAATAATCCTGTGAGGTAGTCATTTTTATCTTGATTTTAGAAGTGAGGGACTAGAGGCTGATGGAAGAGATGAAAGCAGCTTTTTGGACGACGCTGCCAGAGGCAGGATGCGAAATGAAGCTCAGAGATACGAGGTCCAAGGGTTTCCCACTTCTATATTCTACAATGAAGCTAGGCGCAGTGGCTCATGCCTCTAATCCTAGCACTCTGGTTGCCCCCGATGGGAGGAGCCCCTGACTTCAGGAGTTCAAGACCAGCCTGAGCAAGAGTGAGACCCTATCTCTGCTAAAAATAGAAAACTCCAGTGGGTTTTCTATTTTTCTATTGTGGCGGGCACCTGTAGTCTCAGCTACTCAGAAGGGTGAGGCAAGAGATTCACTTGAGCACAGAGTATGAGGTTGCTGTGAGCTGTGACGCCACGTCACACTACCCAGGGTGATAGAGTAAGACTCTGTTTCAAAAAGAAATATTTTGCAGTGAGACAGTAGGTTACAAAGTGTAGTCCTCGGAGACGGGGAGTGAGAACTGGTCTCAACTCGGCTTTTCCTTTCACACCACCTTGAGTATTCCAGGAATTGGTTCCATGCTTGCCACGTCAAGTCACTTCTTAATACTCTCAGCAGTGAGAATGAAGATCTGTCAGGTCAGGTCACTCCCTGCTTAACCCCCCCAAAGGGACATTCATCTCATTCAAAGAAAAAGCCAACGTTCTCACCAAGGCCTTTGCGTTTCCACGAATGTTAGTTCTACGTTCAGGCTCTAACCCCTCCTCTTGCTCATGGGTTTTCTGTTCCCGCCATACTGACCTCTTTGTCATTTCCCTACCAGGCCAGATATTCTCCCATCTGTGGTGGTTGTCCAGGCTGTCCCCTCCGAGCTTTGTTTCTGAGATCTTTCACGCCTTTGCTTAAACATCCCTTCCTAACGAAGCTTACTCCCATTACTCTACTGGAACTTGCCACTTGCCCCCGTCACTCTCTCAGAACTGCCAAGTCCCCCTCTCTGTTCTATTTCTCTTTTGCCTCTGGATTTACCAGCTTCTCCCTTACTGTGGAGTTGCCTTCCTTCTCATGACTATTGTTCATGGTGGTCTCTTTGGCATTTCTGAGCTTCCGAAGAGCAGGAGGGAGGATCTTTATCTATTTGGTTCAAGGCTGTACGTAAACGCCTATGTATGACCCAGAGCAGGTGCTCAAAAAACATTTGTTGAATAACTCAGTGGATATCTAAAGAACCCTTGACAATTTCAACACCGTAAAGTGACCCCCAAAACTTATCCATTCACTAGAATCTCTCTGGGTTGGCTGTGGGGTTGTACCTAACATTTGTTGAATAACTCAGTGGATATGTAAAGAACCTTTGACACTTTCAACACCATAAAGTGATCCCCAAAACTTATCCATTCACTAGAATCTCTCTGGGTTGGCTGTGGGGTTGTACCTAACATTTGTTGAATAATTCAGTGGATATGTACAGAACCTTTGACACTTTCAACACCGTAAAGTGACCCCCAAAACTTATCCACTCACTAGAATCTCTCTGGGTTGGCTGTGGGGTTGTACCCACCTTCTATTCTCCGTGAAAAGGCAGGTCATAGGACCTACTTCTGCTTCTCTGACTTCCAACGTTTGCTCAGTCTACCAGCCTTTTCCCAAACCAATGTATTTCTATATATAGGAGTAAATTTAAGAGCAGAATCATGGAAATACGTGCAGTAAAGGCAGAGATGCTTTTTAATCAGAAAAACACTTAATGAGCTCAGGGTTTCAGCTAGAGGTAGGGTCTATGGCCACACAGGCTCTGGGCTATAAATGAGACATAACCAGGATTCTTGGACATATTTCCTAAAGCTACTTAATCCAGGTATCTGAAAACTTTTTAATTGCTTGGAAGAAAATTCCAAAGTATGCTTTTTTATTATATCCTTCTATATAGTTGGTTCTAAAACACTGCAGTCCCTGGTTCCAGGATACAGGGAGTCTTCTTTGCTCATTAGCACTGTTTATTATATTATGCTAAAAAGTCTCTTTATGATTGGAAGCCTGGATTTATGCTAATGAGTCTGTTTATGATTGGGAGCCTGGATTTATGCTAATGAGTCTGTTTATGATTGGGAGACTGGATTTATGCTAATGAGTCTGTTTATGATTGGGAGCCCACCTCTTCCAATGAAGCAAGATGTGAGTTTGTCCATTAGAACTAGTAGGACAATTTATTATTTGACATGAGGAAGATCCTGGCTCTATCACTTACCAGCTGTGTGGTCTTGGACAAGTAACTTAAGCACACAGGCCTCACTTTCCTCATCTGTAAAATAGGAATAACCCTATATGTTCTCTGAGAACCATTAATGAGAAAATGCTACAGTTCTCTCTTTTCTTTTTCCTTTATTTCTTGTTCTGCCTCCTACCCAACTTCACAGTCTTAGCACAAAGGTCTCGTCCTTGGAGGACATTTGCTGGGCTTCTGACTAGGTAAAGACGTCCTCTTTGAAGGTCGTGGTGGCTACCATCAGAATTGCAATCAAACAATTACACATGTAATTATTCAATTCCTGACTCTGCCATTTAGACTGCATGAGGGCAGGAACTTTGCGTCTTTTATACTCCTGTATCTTCAGCATTTTTTCAGAGCCTGGGGCACAGCTGTACGTTTTACAAATAGCATTTCATTGATTCTAAGACCTTCCTTTTATATTTTAACATCTCAGAAATTAGGGTGAATCTTACAATCAATGGTATCTTAAAATGGCTGCCAGGGGGCAGTTGGAAGCTATTTCAGGAATGCCTTAACCAATTTATTTTGCTTATCTTTTTCTTTTTGTATAAACACAAGAGTGTTCCATTATAAAGATCTTTTTTTAAAATAAGTCTAAAAGAGTCTTTCTGTAAGTAGAAAATAGAAATTCTAAGTGATAGCAGGAGAGCAGTGTGTCATGGTTTAATTATAAAATTATAAGCGTTTTTCTTTCTTAGTGGTGTAAAACATACATAGTGCGGCTTCCTGAACGGCCACTGAGCTTAGACGAAACAGTAATCGTGGAATAGTTGAGGAAAGGAAAAGTTCTTCACACCATGCTTGGCACCGAGAAAGTGCTCCGTAAATGATTGTGTTATTATGATGATTACGATCACACAGACTCTCTGGCTAATTCAGTATTTAAAACAACTAACGTCCCTCCTCAATGTTCTGGGCTTCCCTGAGACACGGCTCCGTTTTTGCAGACGTGTTCAGGAGAGGAATCTTTGTGGTTCAATGTCAGCTTCCACTGGAAACACGCAATGAGGTGCAACTATTATTCCGTGTGTTCCTTCTACTAGGAGCCTGCTGGGGCCCAGTCTCGTCCAGGCTGGGAGCCCCTGTTCGTTCAAAAGCCAGGAGGTGGTAGGCTCAATAAATGTGAAATAATTGAATGGAAAAAATAAATCTATGAAGTCCCTGAGATGAGGAGCTAGAGGAAGGCAGCGCAAGAGCCTCAGCGCCGTCTTCACACTGTCGGGAGAGGCCGTCCTTGCTCAGAACAGCACTTCTCAAGGACTCACTGCAAATGATTAGGAGGCTCAGCACATTCCACAGGGCTTTCAGATTCTGAGGCTGTTGAAGTCTCAGCTGATAGGTAAGCAACGCATATGGAGTGTGTTCCTCTAAATTTTCCTGTGGAGTTGATGATCCCCATAGTGAAGAAGGATGTGGTTAATATCTGCAGAATGCCCCCTTCTTATGGCTTAGGCAACTTCTTACAAACCAGGAAAGGAGATTTCTGCCAGGCACGTAGTAAATGCTCAATAAATGGGTGTTGAATGACTAAGCACAAGTGTCAAGGTCATTGCCAAGGTTGTGACTACCCAGGGACGAACCCTTCACCTGTGTGTTCTGCTTTGCTTCTGGAGACCTTCCTGGGTATCCGGTCCAGCATTTAAATCCCACCAAGGCTGGGGTTCAGGGGCTCCCCGGCCCATCTCCTGGTGCAGCCACCTCAGTGTAGTAGCCTTGACTTTGCAGAAAGCTCAAGAAGAACAGCTCTTCAATAATCCAATTCATCTACTGCCAGTTGAAGTCAAATCACTTTGCAGAGGCTTCTCTCTGAAAGGGTGTGAGGATTGATTTACAAGTGCAGCTAGTTAAAAAGACATTCGATGATTTGTATATGCAGGATGTCAAGAGTGCCCTATTTTCTCCCTCCCGTCATGATATGAATGATGTCCTCTCAAATGTTTATTCCGTTTGTTTTAGCCCAACATAAATAGACGGCAGACACGTCTGGGGCTGAAGGCACTTGCAGAAAATAAGCTTCTTCAACTCCAGATACACTGACAGTGGAGATGAAGTGACGTGGCCGTGGCTTTGATAAATACCGTCCTCCGCTCAGGAAGGCAGAGCAGGCAGGAAGTTGGGCTTCTCCAGGCTTGAAGCGCACAGGGGTTTAAGGACATCCAAAAGCACTTTTTTGCTTCGATTCTCTATGGCTAATTTAATTTTAATCTCCACGGCTGTTTGGGGGGAACTTGAACATATTTTTCCTTTTCTTGTATTGAGTTTGTTCTTTTTCATTTGGCCAACATCAGTTCTCCCTCCCTTCAGCCTGTCTATGGGGTGCGGGTCTGCATTCTATTGGCGTCTCTGTGCACCCAGGCCCCCCACTCACGCCCTCCGTGTCCCCTGAGAGAGGAAGAACGCGTGACCTTCCAGCCGTGGCTGGGCGGGGGGGACCCACTCGGGTCTGCCCCTCAGATGTACACAACCACCATCCAGCAGGACATTTGCGGGAAAGACAAGAGAGGAAAGATGGAAAAGAAGGAGAAATAAAGCCACTGTCCCCCAAATAATGAATCACGGAATCTATTTCAGAGAGTGTGATCCAATCACAGTTCTGAATTTTTCTGTACCGTCCATTTATTTCATTGACGATTGTTCTGAACATGGGATTTGCCTGTATCGACTTTTAACATAGCATGGAGAGGTCTCATCAATTAATAAATATATGAAACAGGTAAATGAACCCTAATTCCTTGAGGGCTGACACCAGTACAGGAGGGGCCAGAATTTGACTTCTTTCTTTCTTTCTGGCTCTTTTCTGATGGTCACGCTTCCTTTTTCTCTCTCCAGACTGCCAGGTCAAAAGATGGGGAAGAGGGTGCTCTTTCCAAAGAGGAAGGGTAGAAGGTGAAAATGCTTCTAGCCCCTTAATTGAATAATTAACCCTTTAATTTGAAAAGCTGGGCACTGGGTGTACTGGGCTGGGTACCAGAAATACCGCACCAAGAAGATGTGGGCGTTCCAGTCTCCTGGAAGTTGAGAATTTTGCAGGGGAGCCTGCAGTAAATTTATTAAATATAATCACACAATTTATAATTAGGTGCACAATAAATCATCTGTCTCTGAGAGAGTTATAACAGACAGGCAGAGTAGATATAAACATATATTGCTGTTTTGGATAATTTAAAGCGTGAAGCCAGCAGCAAGGTGGTGGTGCTGGATTTTCCGTATGCAAAATTATGCTGAGTGATATAGGGCAAAGGTGACTCCCTGAGTTAGCTGGGTCTCTACGAGGTGGAGCCACTGGGAGGAAAAACTGATTGAAGTTACTTTGGGGACTGTTCTTCGTGATTTGCTGAGCTTTTGTAGGAAAACGATGCTTTACAAACCAACATCACCCAGCCCAGGTTCAAACCCTTTCAGATCATTTCAGAAGAATTCTGTTTCCAAGAGAATACACTTCTGCTCTATTCCTGTTCCCAGAAAAGAATTCCAAAAGCAAAGGTGCAAATAGCACCTGGACTTCTGGATATGGGTTAAAGATGTTCTAGAACAGCAATCTGAAGAATCCTACAAGAAGCTTATTCTGGAGAATTACACATTGTCATCTTGGCTGTTGGAACAGAAAGGCTGGTACCTTTCCCATTCCAGCAGAGGTGAACTTCTGTATCTTTAGACACTGCTCCTCACTCAGGAGGGGTGGGCGGAGATTTCGTTCTTCCATCAGACATATGGCAATGTCTGGAGACGTACTGGCTGCCACAACTGGGGCAGGAATGCTGCTGGCATCTAACAAGGAGGGGCCGGGGATGGTGCTAAATATCCTACCATGCTCAGGACAGCCGCACAGCAAAAAATGACCAAACCCCAAATGTCCAAGTGCCCAGATGGAGAAACCCTGCTTTAGAAACTACGTGACTCATTCGGGCGGGCCAAGGCAGGTGGATTGCCTGGGCTCAGGAGTTTGAGACCAGTCTGAGCAAAAGCAAGACCCCCATCTCTACAACAGATAGAAAAACTAGTCCGGTGTTGTGGCAGGTACCTAAAATCTCAGCTACTCGGGAGGCTGAGGCCAGAGGATCACTTGAGCCCAAGAGTTTGAGGTTGTTGTGAGCTGTGACACTACGCCACTCTGCCCAGGGCAACTCTGTCTCAAAAAAGAAAGAAAGAAAAAAGAAACTATATTACTCCTTCAAGGTCCTAAAAGACTATTTTATCCTTTAAAATAACAATAATAATAACAGCTGAGCTGCTATAATTTACCACCTGATCAGAAAATGTAAGGACAAAAATGAACTTGAGTCCTGAATTTTGTGAAGTTCAATGCAAATAGGTTTAGCTGGGGAAAAAAATCCATCAAAGATGGTGTTTCTCATTCATGGTGCCTTTTCATGGATGCTGGAAGGGAGAGTCCTGTGTGGCAGGTCTCAAGAGGCACAGGATTCTGAGTCAAACGTCACGAAATAAGGAACATTGTTTTCCATCCTCTTCCCAACCTCTGTGAGTGTGTTTTTGCACACATATATTGTGTGCGTGTGTATGTGGGACTGTCCACCTCTGTATCAAAATATCTAAAGTAATAGGAGCATCTAACCAGAATCAAAAGAGAAAAAAAAAAAAGCCACCATCTGAAATCACGCAGATCAGCAGTTTGCTAGGTACTTGGGATCATTTGATACGAACTTTGTTTTTATAAAGTATACCGTGATAAAGCTTTGAAACTTCAGTTTGTTAAAAATAAGGAGGAAAAAAAAAAGAAAGAAAGAAAAAGAAAAATGAGGAAGAAGTACTGCAACAGCCTCACTCCCTTTGAAGTCAGTCCTGATATAGCTCTGAACAGATCCATTCAAGTCCAACTAACATCAGACAAATGTTTAGTGTATCAGAGGAAGCCACAAAAGCAAAGATTTCATCAATATTTCACAACAGCCTCAGGGAAACTGTAGATTGCAATGCTGTAGGGCAGCTAATGGAATTACACACAAGGGTTTTGTACATTTAAAATAAGCAGCTCCTAAAAAAAATTACCCTTCAGTTTGATAGAAACTGTATAAAACTGCAGAAAGGAAACAATTAAATCTCTCCCAACACTTATCCATGCCCCTGTGATATGTCATTTAATAACAGGTATTACTGTGTGTGTGTGTTTCCACCCCCCAGCCCCCACCAAAGGCAATAATAAAGATTAACATTTATGAAAAAAACCGTAAAATATAGCACAGCCCAATGAATAATTAAAGACAGTTTTGAAGAGCGCTTGCCATTGTGTGCCTGTGAAGTCTTTTCCATGGTCACAAAATATGTTTATATAAAATATAATTATAAATAGACAGAGGCTGCAAGGGAGACCCACTGACCCTTATTTGTTTTGATGCTAAAAAATAACTTTGAAGTATTTCCTAGGCATGCGCGGGTTACCCCGGATTGCATACATATATTATCATCTGCAGAGATGCGGGACCCTGGGCGGCTGGCTTTCTTTTTTTGGAAGGTTTAAAGAAGTAGGCCCGGAGCTTGCAAAATGCTATTCAATAAGCCCGTGTGAGATCAGCATTTTCTCCCCTAAAGTCTTTTGTTGGGAGTAAAAATTTCTGCAGATGAAAGCAAATTGCGTTTTCTCAAGTGATATTTCTGAGGCTACAGAAACCCCACCCAACTTGTCTAACCCTTGGAGGCTCAATTCCCTGAACAATGACCCTGCTATTTATTGACAGTGGATAAGAGGAGGTGTTTTATTTATTTATTTATTGGCAGTTTTTGGCCAGGGCTGGGTTTGAACCCACCACCTCCGGCATATGGGGCCGGCTCCCTACTCACTAAGCCATAGGCGCCGCCCAAGAGGAGGTGTTTTCAGACAGCGTTAGACCTGGATCGCAAAAGGGGGGACGTTAGGCAATATCTGGAGGCATTTCTGTCCCTGATTGGATGAGGTGGGCACGGGGGAGGGGGCTGGGGATGCTGCTAACTTCCCTCCCCCCCAAAGGACACAGCCCACAACGGAGGATCACCTGGCCCTAGATGGCAACACTCCCAAGGTTCAGAAATCCTGTTCTAAAGAAACCATGACAGCAAGCTTTATGAGAATAACGACAATACCTTTGCTGATGAGGGGTCCTAACTTCCCAACCGCTCGCTGTTCCCACCCTATCTCCTACAGAGCTTCTAAGTGAAACTTAGAGCGCTACATCCTTTGGAGAATAATGATTTGACACGGTACTGACCACAGACTATTCTAATTAAGAAGAGAGATTTATATATATGTATATACACACATACACAAACATGT
The DNA here is from genome assembly GCA_963574655.1 of Perodicticus potto. Classification (NCBI taxonomy): domain Eukaryota; kingdom Metazoa; phylum Chordata; class Mammalia; order Primates; family Lorisidae; genus Perodicticus; species Perodicticus potto. The sequence continues at coordinate 46,265 of CAUYRH010033235.1, read as the reverse complement.
ATTTATAAGTATAAATCACACACATGTCATACACACTCTTTATAACAATAATAGCTGCTGTTCACGGAGCCCATGGCATGTGAGGGGTCTTCTGCAGACCATTTCTCATTTCAGCTTTATAACAACTGTACAGAGAAAATATTTTACTGCACCTTTTTTGCAGATAAGGGGATATCTCCCAAGATTGTCTTTGGACCACTGAGCTTATTGGTAGCTAAGCGAGAAGTGCGCATGTGTGTGTAAATTTAGCCTGTTAGCCAGCGATCTTAAACTTCTGGTTTACGTTCTTTTCATGATTATATGTGTGTGTACCTATTCTATATGTGTATATTATTTATTTCCTCTTTTGTCATACATCCTTTATGACATATTGTAAATTTATAGTATTACACATGCTTTTATGTAAGTGGAATTATATCACAGATACTGCCCTGGTAAAACTTTTTGCTTATTTTCTAAACAATAGAAAGTTGGGCGTATTTAAACGTATTCCCTGTTCCTCTTTCACCATTTAGACTTGCAATATTATTGTGGTAGCACCCAGGCCACTTTGCCACTCACTTCTACAGAAGTGCTTGTGGTGTTGTGGAAAGAGACTTGCATTTGGAAATGGGACGCAGGGGCTGAAGTCTCAGGTCAGACCATTAGAAAGCTTGTGCAATCTTAAGAAAACAGCTTGCTCTCTCTGAGTTTCAGTTTCTTTAACTACAAAGCAATAATTACTTACCATAACAATACTGCAAAGATTTGAATGACTAAATGGCATAATGTCTAATAAAATGCTTTGCAGACTCTGTGGTGTTAAGTCAAAAGGAGGCTGCCCTCCCTTCTTCCAGCACTTAGGGCAAGGTCACCTGGGAAGCATTGGCCTTCCCATCTCTGTTAACCTTTGTCAGGATTCTCTTTGTTAATGGGTCAATCAATCACTCAATATTTATTGAAAGCCTACTATGTACAAGGCCCAGGGGGCCTGTGATAGAACCATTGACAAGCAAATGTTGACTTAACTTCTGCTTGGTTTCATGACGGAATGGTCCTTGAGCCAGAGAGAAAGAGAGTGGGAAGGTAAAGGGGCAGAGAAGGAAGACCGGGTCTGCCCATAGCTGTTTCTCCCCTTCCCAAAGTCAACAGAAGAAGACGATTTAAGACAGGGCTTGGCAACCTGAGGCCCACAGGCCAAATCTGTCCCGCGCCTGTTTTCCTTAGTAATGCCGCACTGGGACAGAGCCATACCCCCTCATTTGCTGTTGGCTGCTTTTGTGCTAGGAGGGCTGAGTTGAGTAGTTGTGACAGAAACCACATGGCTTACAAAGCCCAAAACGTAGAGTCTTCTGCCCTTTACAGACAAAGCTTGATGACTCTTGGTTAAGTAATCACACGAATAATTAATCATCTCCAATCCTTATAGAACAGGGTGCCCATAACCCAATAATAACAACCATTTATGAAGCTTTTAGTATGACCTGGAGAAGGCACTAGAATTATATATATATTCTCACATCACAGCTTCTCAACAACATCTTGACAGCAGTACTGCTGTTATTCTCATTTTGTAGATGGGAAAACCAAGAATCAGAATCAGAGAGATTGAATGACTTGCCCAAGGTCACACAGCTCGTTAGTGTGTTCCGATCCCAGCTTTGTCACATTCCAGGACCTGTTTTCCTAATGACGATGTGTGACATTTTCCAAATCTCAGTCCCTCCTTTACCATCTCCATAATTTATTTTTATATTAACAAGTTCTTTATTATTCTTTGTTCATTTCTTTTTTAAAGAAAAAAATGGACTGTCGAGGCATTTGTCAAGCTTTAGTCTAAGAAATGATACTCAAAACATTTTGGATCTGATGCGCTCATCGTACATATTTTTTAACTTTTCCTTCTATGATCATTGCACATTCACCGGCAAGAGATAACACAGAGAGATCCCTGCAAGGGTCACTCAGCCTCCCCCGTTGGTGACATCTTGTGTCGAGCATCACTCCTGAGGGCAGGAGCACACCCAAAATTTAGACGTGGACATAATCCACTGGCCTGTCCAGATTTGACGTTTTACCTAAACTGACGTGTGTGTACATTTAGTTCTCTATAATTTTTTCACTTGCGTAGATTCACGCGACCCCACTACAGTGAAAATACAGAACAGTCCCACCGCAAGGGCCCCTCATGCTAACCGCGTTAGCCACAGCCCGCTTCCTCCTCTGCCCCGGAACCCCTGGCCTCTTTCCATCTCTCTATTGTGTCCTTACAAGAATGTCATACAAACGACAGGAGTGGGTAGGCTTTTAAGTATAGAAACTTCTGAGACTGGCTTTTATTCACTCAGCATAATTGTTGTTATATATTTTTAAATGCGCCCTGAAATAACCATATAACGTTTAGAAGTTTAAAAAAACCCCACGCTCATTCATATTAAAATCATCTTGAGCGCCACTAGGGTCGCCACACCACACTTTACAAAATCCTGCATAAGCTGTAATAAACCCAGACAGACAGGAAGACAGTGTGGCCACGGAGATGCTTCTGATAACAAAAATCTCCAGCTCAGGACTTTCTGTGCTGATAGAAACGTTAGGTATCAGAGCTGCCCGGGACAGTAGCCGCTAGCCATATAGGACCACTGGATAGTTAAAACGTGGCTTGTTCAAATGACACAAAGAATTTTTCATCTTGTTACATTTTGATGAATTCAAATTTACATTTAAGTGGCCACGGGTACCAAGCAGCTTCTTTGCTGAACAGTGCAACTTTGGATACCAAAAGTAAAACAAATTTTCAAAAATCGGGGAATTCCTTGTTTTTCTATATTTTGTTAATGCAAAGACAATTTTAATCCCCCAAAATCTTTTAAAATAGTCTTCGGATGTATTTATTAGATTAGATCCTATCTTGTTGTATAAGTTTGCATGTGGCAGAGTCTCTCTTAGTTCACCAGATACCATGGCTGATTCTGGGCCTTCAGTTAACCTCATTGAGCCACCAGTTAGCATTCCCAGCAAACCCCAATAATCTGCTCCCGTGTGTTCTGCCTTTTAAGTGACACCGTGTTCCTCAGAACACCGGCCCAAGTGACAGAACCTTTGAACAGGCAGTCATAAATTAACTCAGACACATTTTGTAGATGGTGTTTTTGAAGGAATGAAAGGGTCCTGTTGGCTATGACGAGCTCAGAGTGGTCTGCCTTCTTCTAGAAGATCCACATTTCAAACAACGAGGGTTGTTAATTTTCCTAAACCTTTGTTGATTAAGTAGACCTGGTCTGGATGAATTCAGCTCACATCACTGGCCTGAAACAAGGTAGACAGCTGAGAGAGAGCTGAGTGTCTACAGAGAGGCAAGAATGTTGATATTTCCAAGGGTTGTTGGCAACAGTATCCCAAATGGGGAAACAGCAGAGCCAACTTTGCCTACTCAAAGATTGACTTCTAAAAGTTGTCACAAGGGGTAAAATGGGAAATGATAAAATGGAAGGTGGGGTAGATTACTAGAAGTTTTTATATAGAACCACAAGGGTGGCTGTCTGCATTCTCTTATCCTAAATATTCTGGGCAGCAAATACTAGCTTTGGACCATTAGCCATCCAGACAGTTAGGGACATGAACCCCTCAAAACCCAACCCCAGCATGAAGGTCATTACTCTGGTCAGCCTCTTATTTCGCCTAACTTCACACATCTGTAAGGCATTAGCAGTTGCGAGAGATTGATATGATAGTTTGTGAGTAATTTGGATGAACTATAACACTAACCCAGTAAAGTATTATAATTTTAAATGTGTCCAGAAAATAATTGAAATTCTGGCTTAGCTTCATCATAATGCAAACTGCTGGGTATATTTAACAGCTGACTAGCTTAGCATGAATATTGCTTTAGAAATGGGGTCATATTGTTTTTATGAAACAATATTGCTCTCAGACACGGTTAGAAGGGGGAAAAAAGCAAGTGATTATGAGTATACTTTTAACCTTTCTGTCTCTTTCTATCTGTGTTTACCATGGTGATTTAGGTGTTTGCTGTTGTTTGAAGGCAAACACAGAAGGTGCTGGCATTTAAAACAGACCTGGTAACGAGCCCCGGGCGGGCAGATCCCTTCTTTTCTACTTTGCCACGAAGTCTCTGTTCTCTGTCAACCCATTATCCTGTAGCCTCATCAGAACAGGCTACAGAGAAACAGAGAAAGAGAAGACCATTCCCTGTAACCCAGCAACTATTAAAAAAAAGCTGACCCCCTGAACCTGCCCCCAGGGTGTTTATATTTAAATGTAGTCACCACATTGAAAGAATGGAGATTTCATGGAGAATCTTGATGGATAGATCGTCATAAATCAGAAGATTCGGTTCTACTGGACCTGGTTTCTTGCCAGGTGCCAAGCCCTGGGGCTGAGCAGATGCTGCCTCCTTGGGATGGAGACAGAACACTCCAATTCATGACAGTTTATTATTATTATTAAATCATAGCTGTGTACATTAGTGCAATCAAGGGGTGCAATGTGCTGGTTTCATATACAATCTGAAATATTTTCATCAAACTGTTTAACATAGCCTTCAGGGCATTTTCTTATTGTTGTATGAAGACATTTGTATTCTGCATTTAGTAAGTTTCACCTGTACCCGTCTAAGATGCACCGTAGGTGTGATCCCACCAATTACCCTCCTTCCACCCCCCTCCCCCTTTCCCTCCCCTCCCTTGCCCCGTTCCCCATATTCTTGTGCTATAGATGGGTTATAGCCTTCATATGAAAGCTATAAATTAGCTTCATAGTAGGGCTGAGTACATTGGATACTTTTTTTTCCATTCTTGAGATACTTTGCTAAGAAGAATATGTTCCAGCTCCAGCCATGTAAACATGAAAAAGATAAAGTCTCCATCTTTCTTTAAGGCTGCGTAATATTCCATGGTGTACATATACCACAATTTATTAATCCATGACAGTTTTCTCTTGGCCTGCTATATTTAATTTTTCTTGGCTAAACATTTGAGTTTTTGATTCCTAGTACCCAATATCACTTCCCTAGTCCTTCATTTTACACACACACACAGTATGTTTGCTGTAAAGACAGGTTGTCGCCCAGGGTAGAGTGCTGTGGCATCATCACAGCTGACAGCTACCTCAAAACTCCTGGGCTCAAGTGGTCCTCCTGCCTCAGCCTCCTGAGTAGCTGGGCCTACAGGTGCCACTATGCCCAGTTAACTTTTTACATTTTATAAAGATGTGGTCTCACTATGTTGTTCAGGCTGGTCTTAACATCCTGCGCTCAAGCAATCCTCCCACCTTAGCCTCCCTAAGTGCCGGGATTACAGGTGTGAGCCTCTCTTTCCAGCCCATTTACAAAATAGTAATTGTGCTCTTCCACGTGTTGGGGTGCATGACTGGTCCCTAACATCTGGCAGCATTTGGCAAGCTTTTTTCTGTAAATGACCACATAGTAAATACCTAAGACTCCGTAGGCCGTACGGCCTGCGTCACAACTGCTTGACCATGGTGTCGTAGTAGTATAAAAGCAGCCACTCATGACATGCCACTGATTTATAAAAACAGGTTCATGCACAGGCCAATTCTGACATGGAAGAAAAAAGCACCAACAAAAACCTAGACCTGAAACAGTAACACCGAGGAGGAATTTTCTCATCGTCGGAGAGCTTTCAGTAGATGTGGGGTTAATTCTTCCAAAGGCAGCACGCAAACTCTTAAGCCACCACCTCAGGCATCCGCGTGGGCGTGCGCTTGTGGGTATGTGCATGTCCTTGACTCTTTCCTTATTCTCTTTTTCATTCTGCAATATTTATTAACTCCTAGCAGTTACACACTCCTAGTATTATCACCCCCAAAGATTTCCCCGCGAGGAAAAGGAAAACGTTTAAAATCTGTCTTTGGTCAGAAAGCTAGCTAAGTGGGCTGTTCCCGTTACAGGGTAAGGAGGAATATCCTCTGAGAGTGTCCCATCAGGGGAAGACACAAGCTGGGAGACCCGGTCGGTCTTCATTTTCAGGGAATGGTTTTCTTGTCTTACCTCACAGTCGAGCTTCGCCTCGGCTTGCTAGAGGCTTGAGTGTGAATGTCGGCTCCCTCTTTATCTTTTGAGCATCCTTTGACAGGTTCTTAGTTTCCTTTTGCAAAAATGCAGACTCAGAACTAGATCAGAAGTGTCTAACTGGTAATCTTGAGCCGAATCTGGGTCGACATACCTAATTGCTTTGACTCAGAGTATTTCAAAACAAATGATAAATTACTGACATTGGGAAATCAGATGTCACCATGGAGAACCGATTATTGAGTCAGGTGCAGCGGCTCACACCTGTAATCCTAATGTCTTGGGAGGCCGAGGTGGGAGGATCACTTGAGCTCAGAAGCTTGAGAACAGCCTGAGCAAGAGCGAGACCCCCATCTCTAAAAATAGCCAGGTGTTATGGGGGTGCCTATAGTCTCAGCTACTCAGGAAGCTGAGGCAAGAGGATCACTTGAGCTCAAGAGTTTGAGGTTGCTGTGAGCATTCCACCAAGGGCAACAAAGTGAGACTCTGCCTCAAAACAACAACAACAACAAAAAACAGAAGAACGGATTATTAGCTTTTCTTGGACGATTTGAAGAGCTGAGAATTAACACTGGACGTGCATTCTTCCCTGGGTACTATTGGCTGGGACCAAGAGTGTGGGTCCCTTCTTTGATCATACGAGTTCTTTGCTATGTTGCTTAACCCACATACATTAGCTGCTAAGCCTTGGAGTTCATGACCCAGATAATATTAACTTCTCAGATTCTAGTTCTTTCAAGTAAAGGGAACAGTGACAAACTGCTGGCCCATAACATCTTCCAAGCTTTATCAATTAAAGGATGAGTAACAGTGATCTCATCAATACCAACAGGAAGCTTTATTGCTAACTCTGGTTCACTTACAAATCTGATATAAAATGAAGCACAAACAGATACGAATGTTCCATTTTCAGTACTTCCTAACTGTAGAAGAAAAAAGTAACAATACTTGCTTTCTGTTTGGGGATGTGGAGCCTCACACGTTTAATTTTTTTAATTTTTAATTATCATTATTATTTTTTTGCAGTTCTTGGCCGGAACGGGATTTAAACCCACCACCTCCAGTATGCGGGGCCGGCACCCCACTCCTTGAGCCACAGGCGCCGCCCACATGTTTTATTTTTTATTGCTGCCTCAATTGCCTAAGATGGTCTTGTGTTGAAACAGTCAGAGGAGGGACTCAGAAATGGATGCGTGAGAACACTAGTGTTCATGGGGAATTCAAAGCATTTTAAATAGATCTTGTGTTTACCTAAAAGTCTTGGGCCAATGAGAAATGAAAAATTGGCTTTCTATTGAAATACTCAGAAAAGACCTTAAAGGCAGGGAGGAACACAGGGAAAGCTCAGCAAGCTATAGCTGTCATTTTGCCAAGTCTTGTTTTGACTCCGCTTATGTAGTACACTGAAATGATCAAATCTATTAACAGGTCGTCCATATGACTAGACCAATACATATTAGGCTGCGTTAGGTAGTTTCTAAAATGGGTGGTAAACCCAGGTACTGAACAGAGATTAGAAAAGTAACTTGATGTGGCTTAATAACTAAGGTAGAATCTTTCTTCACCTCCTTGAAAAAAGATGCTCTCTCTCTCTTCTCTTGAACACCCTCTCTGTCTGCTTTCTCGCTTTTGAGAGACATCACTATAGGAGACAACTCATTTTCTCTAAGAAAAGGGTGACCCAAACAACGATGATAAATGGCTGGTGAAGTGTGGGAGGCAACAGAAAGAGGTGGGGACTGGGGAGAATGGCCAAGTGCATGCCCCAAACACTACTCCAGCTAATCTTGCCACCCGCAAAGGTAGAACCAATATGGCAGATTTTCGGATTCTGCCAAAGAATATGGGGATTCGTATTTGTGTGCAAAATCTCCCGAGTGTCAAATGTTGGCAATGCTGTCTACTTTTTATTTATTTATTTAATGTTTCATGTGGGTCTGAACAAAATAAGCTTGCAAGCCAAATTCATTTGCCCCTTTGCCAACTGTTCTAAAGTTTGGCCTTGCTTAATGCATCTCAATGTCTCTCGATTTGAATCATAATAGGTGCCAGCTGAGACCGTGTGGCTGGTGAAGCACACACAGCTCTCTCTGTTACTTGGAAGCGACTCAAAGCAAATGTTCTAATCACAGGTCAGAGGCCCTCAGCCTATAGACATGGGCTTTGGAAAGCAAATTTAGAGCATAATGAGAGACAACATCACGGCTTGAAAGAGCCAGAGTTGAGATCCTTTGCAAAGCATGGCCTGTGTTTGCGCCCCCTTCATTTTAACTTCCCTCTCTCATTCTTACAAACGAGGGGTGTGTTACCAGGAATCCCTTCCCTCAAAGTAAAATGCCTGGTGGGTGTTCAGTGGAGAGAACCCGTGCTATGGGGCATGGAAACTGAGCTGAGTCTCCTTTCTAACGTGAAGTGCATCTACATAAGTTCCTTCAACCTCAAACCTTACAAACCTTTTTGTCGGCAAAGGTGAAGCAAACCTGTACCAGCAATATCACAGGATTCTGCAAGAGTTAAATGAGATAATGCATAGGAGAGCTCTGTGCAGACCAGGAGTGACAAGCTGTGGCACCGGTCCAGAGATAGCCCTCAGACATGTTTTGTTTGGCTCACGTATTGTGCTAAAACCAGAGAAATTCCACATTTAAGTATAGACGTGCTCTGACAAGGCCTGGCCTTATTGTGACTGCTCATGCCGAAGCTGCTTCCTCTGGGCCGAGCACAAGGCATCTGATGTGGTCCTCACCCACTCCTGAGATGAACCTGGCTCTCTGCACTTTCTGCCACTACTTGTCTGTGAGTTTGCAGCCTCTGGCCGTGAGAAATCTTCAGTGATACGCAAAGGTCCCTTTGGGTTGTTATTCTGCTGTGGTTGTTCTTTTCCCATCTGTTATTCCTTACTGATTGTGACTCATATATTCAGTTCTTTGGAGCTCAGTTATCTCATCTTTAAAATGGGACTGATACTGTCTCCTTTGCCTGGAGCCAGGGGGCTATGCCCTGAGGTGAGGCCCCTTTTGCTCCTTGCGCGCCCCGGAGTGGGGCGTCTGGCCAGCAGAGGGCGCTGGTGCGAAAGGAAGCAGGTGCTGGGCCGGGCGGAGGGCAAACAGGTGAGGCAGCCGGGCAGGTGCGGCTCTCACGTCTTGCCTTTCACAGTCTGGGAGGACCCAACGTTACAGGCTGGACATGACAGCGAGCAATTACTCATCTGCAGATACAGCCGCACATCCCCAGCAATGTGACTTTCTGGAATATGTAATGCGACCACAGACTTTCTAATGCCGCAGCCGGGCAATCAGACACTAAAAATAACGAACAGGTCCGCTCTGGAACAGAAAGAAACAGGCCTCTCTGGAAGCTGGAGATGGACCGTTTCCAGCTCTGCTCATGGCCAGAGTCCTGCATGACGGGGCGAGTAGTCGGGAGCTGCCAGGAGCTCTCTCTGTGCATGTGTTTGCTTTTAGACAACCGGGTCCCAGCAAGATGTAGACAAATTGGAGCAAGTTCAGAGAAGAGCAACCCAAATGATTAAGGGGAAGGAAGATTGATTTATAGGGAAAGATTAAAGTGGCCAAACACATCTGCACTGTCTTCTCCAGGTGATGAACCCGAGAGTGACAGGCTGCGGGGTTCCCTGAACCTCTGAGAGGCACAAACATCAGGGGAGGGGGCACAAAAACAGTAACAGGAGCTTTTCACAGTGTCCTCTGGTGGGACATTATCACCAGAAAAAAAATCTGGTGCCCAGTGAAGAGCTGGTTGGGTCACACTTACGCTTGAGAACCCTTTGTTGTCCTGATTTTGTGTAAAATGACATTTCCTAGCTAGGCACTCACATTCGTGGCCTTCTGTGATCTGGTCGTGGCTGCTTTTCCTGCTCTGTCCACGCTCCCTGCTCCCTGCCAGGGACTCCCTCCCCTCACCCCATTTGTCCTCAATTCTGTGGCTTCTCCTGACCTGGTGTCTTGTTCCTCCCACGATGGCAGGGCTGGGGGAGAACAATATAACCAGCGCTTGTAAGGCCAGAAGAAATGGCTATGACATCCTTGGATACTGACTCCAGAGATCCCTGAAATACTAGAGGCTCATTAAAAAGTGGTCTGGGCCTCCACTCTCTTCTATTCCTTTTTCTCAGATGCTGTTCCAGGTAAGAGAAGGTCAAAGACCAGAGAGAATGGCCTTGGTTTGGGGTCTCTGGGAATTTGACTGGAGAAGGTGGTTTTGGCCAAAATGAAGACTCCCGGAAGGAGAGGAATCAGAACGGAAAACAGGAATCTGGCCTGTGGAAAGATGGGGCGGGGCTCAGCCGGGGAGAAAGACCAAAAATTAGGTCTAGAACATCCCCAGGCCCCTCCTTCCTCATCCCTATTCATCCATTTTCTTCTAATTTTAACATATTCCCTTCTCCACTTCTCCTCTCCCAAAGAAAAAAATCTAGGGCGTCCTCTATGGAATGCCGGTTGTAGAGCGTGGCCCAAGGAAGGTTCAGGAGAAGCAAACGTCTGGTAAAAGTTGCTCCGTAGAGCTGGCACACCGGAAGTGAGAATCAAGATGGCAACAAAATACTTGGTGGTTTAAGTGGCAGCAGGGTGTGGTGACCGTGCTTTTCCTATGGCACGTAACTATCAAAATGCTGCTATTTTGGTCCTTAAAACTAACACAAGGGACTGAAATCCTGGGACCGAGAGGGCAGGGCTGCAGTGAATTAGCACAGAGAAATGTTTGCCACGTGGAACACAAGCTTGATGCTCTTCGATTCTGTCTTTTTATTTTTCATAGTAGCCTCAAATTCGGGTTTTGATAAAAAACTGCAAAAGCCAAAAACTAAACCTAGACTGTATTCTGCAGGAGGACAGCTGTCTGTGGGTCTGCCCCTTCCTTTTTCCGGACAGGCCTGCCCTCATCTCCCTGGGAACTCTTAGCTCAACATTTCAATTGCCACGTTTATATTCCTTGTTTCAATCAAGCTAGTCGCACTCACAGTCTACTCCAAGGGGGCTTCTTAGAAGAACAACAATAACAGTAGTGTTGGCTCGGCGCCTGTGGCTCAACGGGCTAAGGCGCCAGCCACGTACACCTGAGCTGGTGGGTTCAAATCCAACCCGGGCCCGCCAAACAACAATGACGGCTGCAACCAAAAAATGGCCGGGCGTTGTGGCGGGCGCCTGTAGTCCCAGCTACTTGGGAGGTGGAGGCAGGAGACTCGCTTGAGCCCAGGAATTGGAAGTTGCTGTGAGCTGTGATGCTACGGCACTCTATCCACTCTATCCAGGGTGACAGCTTGAGGCTCTGTCTCAAAAAAAAAAAAAATAACAGTAGTGTTCACTGAGGGCTTACTAAGCACGAGCACGGCGCAAAGCACTTCACACAGTTTCCTTGCCGTAGCTTCATTCTTTTCAATGTTCACGTTCTTTTTTTTTTTTTTTTTTTTTGCACTTTTTTTTTTTTGGCGGGGCTGGGTTTGAACCCGCCACCTCTGGTATATGGGGCCGGCATCCTACTCCTTTGAGCCACAGGTGCCGCCCAACGTTCACATTCTTTTTAAAGAGCTCTTTCCTGACCATTCTTGGTAAAAGCGCATTCCTCTCCATCTTTAACTGTGCCTTAACTCTGCTACACTTTCCTTGAATAGTGTTTAACAATCTGACACTTCATAATTTATCTGTTCAGTTGTCCATTCTCCGCTCCCCTACCCACTCATCCACCCAAGACCATAAACTCCACGAGAGGACAGGCTGTTGTGTGTTTCTTGTTATTTCCTTAGGACAGTGGTTCTCAACCTGTGGGTTGCGACCCCTTTGTAACAATGAAAATACATCACGGCATTAGGGAGGTTGAGAACCACTGTCTTAGGACCTTGAACCGAGCCTGTTACACAGGTTAAAGTATTTAGATTAGTATCTATTTAATTATATCTATATGAACATTTCATTTGATTTGAGCTACTTACTATATTTTATTTTACACTATACTGAGGCAGCTTGGGGTCTTCACACAGAATTTGAAGCAACTTAAGGCCGACTCGCTCCATGGTTTATCTGTTTATGTGACTCCCCCCAGCACCTGGTACCATGTCCTACTTAGTCCGATGTCCTACCTTTCAGAAGCATTCAGGAAGTATTTGTTAAATTCAATCATCTGGACTTACTCCTTAGGAGGTTGGTCTTACCCATTAGAAGTCAGGGTGAGAGAGTAGTTTCATTCTGACTTTTGTTTTCCAGCTACTATTCAAATCTCAAGCGTAAGGTGCAATAACTGAGGTTGGCTTATCAGTGTTCATTGGCATGGAAATTGCAAAAAGGAAAGTTCAATTAATCTGTTGATTAAATTATTAATGGTATTCCAAATAATGGTGTTATCAAAAAAAAAAGACTTTTTATGGGAAATATATTTCATCATCAAATCTATTTCTGTGCTGTGTGTCTGCTTGTGTGTGTGTGTAACCTAGCACCATGCTTTACTCATGTACAGAGCTCAATTTATCTTATTGACTGATTAATTAAACTTTAAACACTTTTTGCTGTGGGTTTAATCAGCCATGCAGTCAGCCCAGTCCAGGCATTGACGGGTGCTGGGTGGTGGTTCCTATTAGTTCCAGTTATAATGAAGTACCCAGGTGGAGTAACAGAAGGAATTCAGGGACCAGCTTTTCTCGAGGACTAATCCAGACTCCAAATTGTCATGTTTCTTCAGAGAGAGCCAAAAGGTACACTTTTGCATGAATTTTCAAGACATAAACAGGGAAATGGTAACCAACTTTCAACCACTATTCTCTGATGACTTAAACCTAAGGTATCTAGACTTCTGGCTATTTGAAAATTTACTTAAAAGTTTTTTTGTTTGTAATGTATTACAAAACTCCATAACAGAATGGAAACTGATATTTTATCCTCTATAGTATCAACTATATATCGCACTGGGCATTTTTTCCTTTCCCCCATGTCCATTCTCTTTCTTTGGTTAATAACACTTTGGATTGGAATGGAACCCCCTTCCTTACTTTTAGTCCTGGGGATTTAGGAGAAGCCAACCTACCCCAGCCACCTGCTAAGCACACAACCAAAGCCCCAAAGTTCTTCATATCACGACATCCCCTGCCACTGTGAGTGGTCTAGGGATGGGCTCCTGCTCTAATTCTGAAAAATAATAATTGCAGAATTTCCTTGGAATAACTGGGGGAAAGCAAGACTCCCTTTTCTGCTGCTTCTGACACTAGGAGACCACCTCCAGGAAGAGACAACCTTTTGAGAATGAAGCCAGCACAGAGGAAGCTTCGTGGCTCCTGAATCCAGCCATATCTGAAGCCAGATCTACCCCAACACCAGGCATTTCAAAGATCCAACAAAGTCCCTCTCCAAGCTATTTGAGCAGGGCTTTCTAATCTTTCGAATGGAAACAAACCTAATTAATCTACAAATTCTATCCCTCCAAAATGTGTACCAATTGTTCAGAGTTTCATTTGGGACAGCTGGAGGTGGTGGGGGAAGGAGGTTTTAAAAATGCATCACACCTTCATTTGGAAATTGCCCTGTGTTCTGGTGAAGAATTACAAAAAAGAATTTTACAGCAAAGATTCCTTAGTAGAATTTGCCACAGCTTTTCATTAGCAGGAACCTACTCTAAATTAGTATCATCATTAAAGAAACCATATGACAAAAATTAGGTTTCTCCAAACTTTTTTTTTCTCCTCTAAAAGCAGCAGCTCGAGTATCTGCCAGTATCTTGTCATGTGTAACACTTTAAAGTACTGCAAAGTCATTTCTCTGTCATTTCTTCTGCTTTATGTGACCCCATATGGGGGATGCTGGGAGGATGGTAGCTTCAACAGATGAGGACAGGTGGTCAGGTACCCACATCTTACGCATCTTCAACAGATGAGGACAGGTGGTGAGGTACCCACATCTTACGCAGCTTCAACAGATGAGGACAGGTGGTCAGGTACCCACATCTTACGCAGCTTCAACAGATGAGGACAGGTGGTCAGGTACCCACATCTTACGCAGGCAGGCCCTGCCCGGATGGACCAGAGACTCAGGAACAACATCAAGCACACTTATTTACACCACGCTGGTGTGACTTAAACTTAGTGGGCTCAGTAGGAATTTGGTGGGAATCTTAATAGTTTAGCCTCCATGGACCTCTCCTACCATAATATTAAAAATTATCAGTATTAAAAATGATTCTTGACGTTAGTAGAAATACTTCAACATTTATATTTTTTCTACTTTGGGCAAATTTTAAAATCTTAATTTATTTTTACTTTTTTGATTTTTCTGAGACAGTCTCACTAGGTCCTCCTGGACAGAGCACCATGGCATTTTAGCTCACAGCAACCTCACAGTCTTGAGCTCAAGCGATCCTCTTGCCTCAACCTCCCAAGTAGCTGGGACTACAGGAGCCCACCACATACTCGGCTAATTTTTCTATTTTTAGTAGAGATAGGTTCTTCCTCTTGCTCAGGCTGGTCTTGAACTCAAGCAATTGCTCAAGCAATCCATCTGCCTCAGTCTTCCAGAGTGCTGGGATTACAGGTGTGAGCCACCGCACCTGGCCTGCTTTGGGCAAAATTTAATAGATTTTTATGGACCCTAAAAAAATTATTTTTTTCAGATATGAAAAATAAAAACATTTTTTTGAACCCTGAAAGTTCATTTCCACCCGCAAAAGTTTTTTGGGCTCCACGCCTACAATGCTTAATGGTGCTGGGAGGCCTGGGTGGGGCATCTCTGGAGTTCTGGTTTTGCTCTGCTTAGTTTCATACCAAAAAAGAGCTTTCATCTCTCATCAGAAGTTTACTTTTAAACACAGATCTGGGATAACTGTTTACTGACCTCAGGCAAGTTAAAGTGTCTGGGCCTGTTTCTTCATATGCAAATTGAGTATAATAATATTCCTCACCTCATAGGATTACCAAAAAGGATTAAACAACTCGATTTGAGTAATGTGCTTAGAAGTGCGGCCTAGGCAGAGAATCACTCAATAAATACCAGCTACTAAATACTACCACCACTGCTGTTTTTATTATTTCCAGACGGATTCTCTGAGAGCATAATTATCCATTTGTTTTCTCTTCCCTTTTCTCTATTCTCTTCCTTTCTCTCTCTTTTAATTACTGAAGAAATATTTCTTATAAGAAAATCCAAACGCTGCAGAAATATTTAAAATAGGAGCCCGATTTCACACACCTCTTTGTCATGCCTGTTGCCCAGAAGTATCCTGTGTTAAGAGTTCTGGTGTGAAAACACAACGCACTTTTTAATTGAGATGAAACCTATGTCTTCCTACCAATGTGCTGCTTTTTCGCTTAACTTGTCTAAGTCTAGGCAATGTCTCCAAGTGAGAACACTTCTGTAGAAGGGGCTGGCTTCTTTATTTGGGTGGGGGAGAGGTTGCCTCTGGCTGGGAAACAGGTGCTTGCATTCTCCTGAAAGAAGGGGACAGAGGGTGGCCCCTGTGGCTCAGAGGAGTAGGGCGCTGCCCCATATACTGGAGGTGGTGGGTTCAAACCCTGCCCCGGCCAAAAAAAAAAAAAAAAAAAAAAAAGAAGGGGGACCGAGCTATCATTCTCTCCGCCCAGTCACTGGCGGAGAGTTTTCTGCTCAACCGTTGTTCAACTGTTTCTTCTTCCTGTTCTGTGCACGTGCTTTTTTTTGCCCCATTACCTGCAGGTGTAGGGGGAGATAAGAGGAAGCCCATTTTGGCACAGGATTAAGCCAGCTTCTCCCAAGCCGAGCTGCTGCTGGGACTCCTGTCTGACTTAGGCACCCGTTTCTAGATGGATTCGGAACTAGGATGGGAAGGTTTTCTGATTAGCAGTCTTAAGACCCCAATGGTAGCCACCTAGCAGCAGTTTTTATAGCTACACAGGAGTGATGTATCTCAGTTTATTTAACTAGACTTGTAATGATGGGCTTCCAAGATTTCATTGCCCCAAACAGAGCTGCCACGATAAGGGCCCGTCTCTGTACCACAGAGCGCTGGGGCTGGAGTTCAGGGTCAAATTATGGGTGCAGTTTCAATGAGTACAAGTACTGTCATCAGGGTTGTTTTTTAAAATGCCTTTTTCATGCTCAGAAGTGATTTCCTGTCAAGCAAAAATGGGTACGTAAGGCAAGTATCAGATGTGCGCTGGCGGGGGTACAGCTCTCAGGGAGAGGGAAAGCAGTGCCTGGTTAGGAACCGGAGGCTTCTGGGGTCAGCTCAAAGCAGCAAGGCCGCCCCGAGATGCCCGGAGACCTTTGCTCCGCAGCGCCATCTACCGCCTTGCTGGCGTAAGGATGGTGAAAAGCTAACCGGCCAAGCGGGAACTAGCAGTGCCTACCGGGAATGGGGAAGCTGGAAGCTTATAGGCGTCTTCAAACTTTTTGAACAGGGGGCCAATTCACTGTCCCTCAGACCGTTGGAGGGCAGGACTATAGTTTAAAAAAAAAACTATGAACAAATTCCTATGCACACTGCACATATCTTATTTTGAAGTAAAAAACAAAATGGGAACAAATACAATTCACACCAACGCATGTGGCCCACGGGCCATAGTTTGAGGACGCCTGCAACTGCTCTGAGCTCATTTTCTCAACTGCAAAACCAGAACAGCAACACCAACCTGTAGGGTTGTTGAGGACCTTAGAAAGTCCAGGTGAAACACCCTGACACACTGATTGTGTAGCACCTGGGCATGATGAATAAATGCTGGAGGTCATTATTCAGCCCCACTGGGGAGGAAAACATGCTCTCGGAGGGGTGCCTCCTACGTAAAACACTGGAGGAATTCTTGATTTCACCCAATATCAGCTCCCTCATTCACCCGTCAGGGTTAATAATTCCTCTTCTGAACAATTGGTCCCGGGTTAACACATTAACTGCCATGGGAGTTGTCTTTAATTTATGCTAGCTCTGAGTTGGGGGCCTCATGAAGCATATATAACTCACATATCTCTTGCACATCAACTCCCACGTTAGAAAAAAGAATTGTTTTCCTTGGGGCCACAGTGTTTTATCAGGTCATGACAGGTCAAGAGACCTGTGAGTTACACGTGCTTCACCAGACCCTGGGCTCAAAACTAGTGTGAGTTAAATACAACTCACATGGCAGTTAATGTGCTTGACCTAATAAAACACTGCAGCCCCTAAGGAAAACAATTATTTTTTCTAGTGTGGGAGTAGATGTGCAAGAGATATGTGAGTTATATATGCTTCACAAGGCCCCCCAGAGGCCCTGGGCTCAAAACTAGCCTAAGTTAACCACAAGTCATATGGCAGTTAATGTGTTAAATGAGAACCATGAGCCGATGCCTGAGACTGAGGTGGCAGCAGTAGATATCAGTTCCCCATCATCAACATTTCTATTTGCCACAGGGAGAGAGAGTCCCTGGTCTTGGGGCTGATGCAATTCACCAATAGCTACAGAGGAAGTTGGCGGTAGAGCTCTCCTGCCAAAGCCTATCTTTCGAGGATCAAGGATATCGGCGTCTCTGTTGTTTTATTGACTTTTGGATTTGATTCCCCAACAAAGAGTAACAACACCAGTCAGAAGAGCTACAGATCAGAATCCAGGATTTTCAGAGACTCAGTTATAAAAGTGGGGGGTTAGGCTGCTCACATCCACAGAGGGGGCATGAACACACCTGGGGTGAGAACGGTCACCACAGCTGTGTTCCTACAAGTGCGAACCCCGAGGGAGGTAAGATGGGGCAGGCGAGGGCAGCTCCATTCCACTGTCCTTGAGTCTCTGGGACCTCAGCTTTCCTCCAAACTTCAGGACTTCAAAACACACCTGATTTAATAATAGACCTGCCACTGCCCCCTGGTTTTTAACTACAGCAACGTAAGATGTTGAACCCCTCCCAAAGGACTCCTTTCTGAAGACTCTGATCTCATTACTGGCGAGCACGGCTTTTTCAGACACTCAGCCGCCTCTCAGTTTCACTTTTCTTCTTCTCACTGCGTTGGCTAGGGCAGCAGCCAGCCATCGTGGCGTGCCTGAATTTCAAACAGGGCAGGCTGAAAGAGGAACAACTGTATGTTTATTAGGGCATCATTATCCCTCTGAACTGCATCATTTATATCCCTGGGAAGAGACCACGCCAGGTCAGGAGCAACAGTTCGAGTCGATAATTTGTCAGGTTGGAGCAGGTGGTGAGGGGTGGCGTAAGAAATCACCTGAAAGGCGCCACAAACTGAAATGGATGGAGGTGGGAGAGTAATAAGAAAGTGATCAGTGAATCCACAAACAAGTGCAGATAAATCAAACAGGGCCAGGTGGATGGGAGCAAAACAGGAGAGATTCAAATTAGCAAGACCTGAGCCTTGTCAAGGCAAGGTTAGGAATTCACCCGCAGTCACCGTTATCCACCAGGGCTGGAGAAGTGCCCGCGAGAAAATGAATCTTTCCAGGGTAGGGAGCTGGAGTGGAAGAGATTTCCTAGAGAGTATCAATTTGGATTATAAAAATCCCAAGGTCTCGTGTCCTGACAGTGTGAAAGGTAGAAAAATGGACCCGTCTTCTTGCAACTGCCACTACCCGCCGAGAGCTTGATACTCTTCAAATGTTTGCACGTTCACAAAGGGTGCAGAGTGTTCAAAAAAGCAAGCAGACAAAAGACTCAGCTGCAAAGCCTTGAAGAGATAAGTGTTTCATCCAAATACCCATGACCTTGGGGGCTCATAGATGAAATATTTTCCCTGCTCTATTTGTCTTAACGCTCCTACAAAGTGTAGTCCTGAGTGGTGGGGTCAGGAAAACAGAGGCAAGAGCTGAGAAAAAAATAATATCCTCCTCCTCATTATTATTATTTAGTAATGATGACTACTGTATGACTACTGTATGACTTTTAATCCTCACCACAGTCTTATGGGGCGACTATTTTTGCGTGTCTTTATTTTTTAGATGAGGAAACGAAACTTCCAAGCACGGAAATGTTTTGAACAGAATCACGGGTCATAAGTTATGGCATCAGGATTTGAGTGCAAGACTATCAGAATCTGAAGCTCTCGGGGATCACCGTGCCTTCTACAACTGGTTCCTCCTGAATATTTTTTGAAAACAGATGAAGGCACTGGGCTGAAGCTCCATTCTCAGGGGCCCCCTCTCCCGGGCGCACGTCTACTGCATAAAAATGTGAACGAGTGCCCATCCAGGTGAATATACCTGGGTCACATGTCTGAGAAAACCCAGCAGGTAAAGGTCTAGACCCTGCAAAACAGACAAGGGAGCTATATATTCGCAAATGAATAAAGCTGTCCATCTTTTTAGATGAGTATTAAAAGGACCCCGGGTGGGTTTTCTTAATATTTGGAACTTCCCTGGTGCATTTCAAATGTGTTTCAAAGCACAAGTACTTGGTTTCTGCTCATTGTAAGAAAGACTATGTACATTTTGCACAAAATAAAGTCTACCTGTTTGGAAATATTTTTTGTCTTCTGAATTTAAATGAAGCACTGCCCACAAGTTCATCATTGGAGAGATCCCATCATTTCTCAGGCTAAAATGCACACTGTTTTAAGCTCAGGCTCATGTCAGAAGCCTGCTGCCAACTTTCCTCAGACTTGTCCAAATTCTCTGTGTTTTTCCGGGTTAGCACGGTGGTTAATTGCTCAGGATTTATTATTTGCTAACTGGCAGGCCAATCCAGAATTGAATCAGTTACATGTTAACTGTGTGACTCTTAGCAAGTTCCTTAACCTGCTAAAACTCAATCTTCTCATCTATAAAGTGGTGACTGTAATAGCTTCCAGGAGTTATTTCGAAGATCAAACAGAAGGAACCTTGAAAAGTCTTCATACAGGGATACGGGTTAATTACAGAAGTTTTTGAGATACACAAAAATCAAGAATAGTAAAATCTGTGTGGATGGAAACAAATGAAGCGCTTCCAGCAAGGACTAAGAAGCTGAGCAAGCTGAACCTTGCATGGGTGATTGGAAAGGATGCTGCTGATTGCACTTCTTGGAAGTGAAATAATGGACTGTAACACTGTCTCTAAACTTTCGTAGTGGCCCATGTACATAGTAAGTGCCCAGTGACTGGTAGTGGTGATTAATATGTCTCCGTTGTTGGTGAATGTGCTCAGATACGAAGGTCTCGAGCAGTGCTGTCTGGTAGAAGGAACATGTCAGCTACATATGTGATTTTCAATGGTCCAGCAGTCACATTAAAAAGTTAAAATGATATTGCAGCCCAATTCATAGTTGCTAAGTCGTGGAAGAAGCCCAAGTGCCCATCGACCCACAAATGGATTAATAAATTGGTATATGTATACCATGGAATACTATGCAGCCTTAAAGAAAGATGGAGACTTTACCTTTTTTGTGTTTACATGGATGGAGCTGGAACATATTCTTCTTAGCAAAGTATCTCAAGAATGGAAGAAAAGGTATCCAATGTACTCAGCCCTACTATGAAGCTAATCTATAGCTTTCATATGAAGGCTAAAACCCAGTTATAGCACAAGGAATGGGGAGGGGGGCAAGGGAGGGGAGGGGAGGAAGGAAGATGGGTGGAGGGAGGGTGATTGGTGGGATCACACTTACGGTGCATCTTACAAGGGTACAAGTGAAAATTACTAATTGTAGAATATAAATGTCTCCATATAGTGATTAAAAGGCCATGAAGGCTATGTTAAATAGTTCAATGAAAATATTTCAGATTGTATATAAAGTCAGCACATTGTGCCCCATGATTGCACCAATGTACACAATTATGATTTAATAAAAATTTTAAAAAAAAATTCTATACACAATATCTAAGAAAATGCCATGAAAGCTATGTCAGCCAGTTCAATGAAAATATTTCAGATTGTATATAAAATCAACACATTGTACCCCATGATTACATTTATGTACACAACCATGATATAATAAAAAAAAAAAAAAAGGAAAGAAAAAAAAAAGAAGCCAATCTGAAAAGTCTCCACACTGTATGACTTCAACTATATGACAGTCTGGAGACAGCAAAACTATGGAGACAGTAAAAGGATCAGTGGCTGCCAGAGGGTAGGAGAGGCTGCAATGAAGAGGTGGACACAGGATTTTTAGGGCAGTGAAACTATTCTGTGCTGGGTGAATTTGTAATGCTGGACACATGTCGTTGTACATTTGTCCAAACCCATAAAACATGCAACTCCAAGAGTGAACCCTAATGTAAACCATGGTCTTTGGGTGATGATGATGTGCCAGTGTAGGCTCATCGATTGTAAACACTCAGTTGACGGCTGACAATAGTGGGGAGGCTGTGTATGTGGGGAACAGGGAGTATATGAGAGCTCTCAGTACTGTCCTCTGTACTTTTGCTGTGAACCCAAAAACTGCATGAAAAAATAAGGTCCATTGTTTAAAAAAGTTATAAGAATTCAATTAGACACATGTACAATATATATGTATATGAGTACATATACATATGAAAAACTTAAACATTGATGGACTGGATACTTGATATTAAAGAATTATTCAATGTTTAAGACATGACAAAGGTGCTGTGGTTTTGTTTTTTCCTAAAAAGTCCTTATATTTTTTAGATACATCCCGATATCATTATAGATGAAAAGCTACAATGTCTGTATTTTCTTCAAAAAGCCAGTGAGGTGGGAGACTATGGAGATACTTCAAGTAAGACACTTTTGGGATTGGCAAATCTTGAAGTTCTTGAGTTGGTAAATCTTGAAACTGAGCAGTAGGTCCAGGGGTCCATATATATATATTTGGAATTTAACTTAATGGAAAGGTTTTTTCATCTTTAAAAAAAAAAAATGTCATCTTCCACTATGCTCACTTTGGTTTGAAGTATCTTGTCAAACTTGCCCTGTCATCCTTTGGGGACAGACCATGTCCTCCTCTGCCCAAACTCCACAAACTCCATTTCACTTAGCATTGAAACTAAGGGCTCAGCAGTGACCTAATTCTTGAGGACACCAGGTCTGATTCTCCTGCAGTTGAGATTCCCTCAGCCTTGAACATCTTGTCCCAGGTACCCTCATGGCTTGAGCACTCTCCTACTTCCAGCCTGCTCAAAGGTCACCTTCTGAGTGCAACCTTCCTTAGTAATCCTATTTCAAATTGCAAACCCACTGTATACTCATGTTCCCCCTCAACCCTGAGTCTCATTATCTCCTTTTCACCTTTATTTATTTCCATATCACTGTTAACCCAACCATAGACATACATGACTTATTATTTATTTTATCTTTTCTCCAACCTGAATGTAAACTCCATGAGAGCATGATTTGTTAGCTTACTACTAACACAGAGTACTTGCTCAACAAATATGTGTTAAATGAATTATAGAAAACATATTTGGTGGCAAGAGAACATCAAGACAAATCCCATGGGCCCAACAAAAGGACCTACTTGGGAGGAGAGCTGGCTTAGGTGGGCTGACCCATGGGACAATGAGGGAGAAGTCCCTGAGGCACGAGAGGGGGCTCCCTAGCCAAGCTGGCTTGGGGCTCCAACCTCTTACTTCTCAAGATGATTTTCTCCTACCTGACATGTTCCCTCTGCATCTCACCTTCCCAACCCTCAGGCTCTGCTCCTAAGACTGCAGAGATCCACCTCCTGCTCTCTTCTCTCCTGTCCTATTGCTTTGGTGTTTCACACTGCAGTGCTGAATTTTTCCTCAGTTGTGTTATTCTTCTCTCCAAACAAGACTGAAAAGCATAGACTTCCTTTCATTTCTTCTGGATCCCCATGGACCTTGGCTCCACATAAACCAGACTCACAACCCAGTTCATCAAGATGGATACCCAAGCTAGATACTCCAACCTCTCCAGCTAAGCCCCAAGTTCTCCTGATGCTCACCTCCAATTATTTTTCCCATTGTCTCTCCACCCCCACTGCCACTATCATAACTTATGCCACTATCAAGCTCACCTAACTAGTCTCCCTGCCTCCTGGCTGGCACTCTTCCAAGCTATTCTACACAGAACAGCAAGACAGCCAAACAGAAAATTCAGATCATGTCACTTCTCTGCTTAAAGTATCTGGATGATTCTTCATTGTCCTCTAAATAGGACTCAATTTGTTTACATGGCTTCCAAGGCCCATGGTGATCTGGACTCTGCCTCCCTCTTGGGCCCCATCTGCTTACCTTATTCTCTAAGCATCAGCCAGACTGAACCTCTTTCAGTTCCTCCCAATAGGTCAGGCACTCTCTCCTACAAGCCTTCCTGCAGGAAGCCTGTCTCTTTGTCTCAAAGACTCCTCCACTGACCTGTCCTACTCAACTTCTGCTCTCGGCTCACACATCATTTCTTCCTGAAAGTCTTCCTAGAAACCATTGGTCTGGGTCTGTATCCCACCCCCATCCCACTCCGTGTGCTTCCTGAGCACTAGGCACTCCCTTTTCATGCTGAATTACCATTATCAGCCCAAAAACACAGACTATGAGCTCTGAAGAGACAGGAACTACAACATCCTGTGAGAGTTTCCTGGACCTAGCAAATGCCTGGGATCCAACTGGGTAAATATTTGTCAGATGAAAAAAAAAATGGAAACACCTTATATGTGCCAGCCCAAGAAAATGTGACTCATAGAATTTGGGGCAGGGTGAGGGTAAGGGAAAAAGGATGTTAATTCAGTTAAAGTCTTGCCTAGAGAGAGGAGAAAATCAATGATTTCTCAAGTTGCAATCCTGAAACTAAGAATACTTTGCTAAACACGGGAGTTAAAGGACCCTCAGGATGGTGTGCTATAGTGGCTGGGGAAATAGCAGCTTGGGGGTCAAGGCCACTGACTTCCAGTCCCCCTGCTATAACTGTTTAGCTGCATGACCTCAGCTTCTGTTTCCTCTTCTGTGAAGGTGCCATTGGAGCAGTGATTTCTGCACTCCCAGCTTTGATATGCTTTGAATGTATGGCCAAAGGTATAGAACAAAGACTCTGATGATGCAAAGAAATTTCAGTTAAGAGAATAAATTTTCCCTGTGTTTTTGGTTGGATTATCTCAGGAACAGACTCTGAGACAAAGATTTGAGTGCAAATATTTTATTTGGGAGCTAAACCCAGAAAGCACCAAACGGGAAGTGAGATGGGAAAGGCAGGAAGCCAAGAACAAGCAAGTTCTGGATCAGGTGACCAGTGGGGGTAACTGAAACTGGGTCATGCTGGTAGACTGTGGAAAACATGCCACAGAGCTGTCCTATCTGAGGGGCAGGTAAACAGGATATTTAAATACTTACTTCCTGGGCAGCACCTGTGGCTCAGTGAGTAGGGCGCCAGCCCCATGTACCAAGGGTGGCGGGTTCAAACCCAGCCCCGGACAAACTGCAACAAAAAAAGAAAATAAATAAATAAATACCTACTTCCATCAGTCATCGGTGGACCCTATACTCCATAGGGCAGAATGACCCAAACACTTCCAGCCTTCAAGGACATTCGTAGGTGCTTGGAAGTCAGAAGTCATGAGGATGTCCAGGAAATGTTAATGCCAAGGGCAGGGCATCAACAGGATTGTTAACAATCTGGGTACTTAAACTGGGTACATGCCTATCTCTTGCTTTTTGTTCTATTTCCAAGGGAGTCACGTGCAGACAAAATCAGGTCATCAGATTTGGTAACAGATCAAATTATTCATTGTGATTTTTATTGTTGTACCTATGTTAATCTGTGCATTTCTTATTTCTATAAGGCAGGAAAAAGTGCCAGTTCAGCACTGGCTGGGTAGGGTGGCCTGGAAGGCTGCTGTAGAAATCTCTCGTGAGTGCTCAGAGCAGCAGTTTCAAATCTTTGTCGCCTGAAGAACACTTCATCATGTTTCTGGGCCCTGCTTTTTCTTTCACAGCTTCAGGGAAAGATTCAAATTCTATCCAATTAGATGTGCACAACTTCAGCTGTTTTGAATCTACCTACATGCAAATGAGACCCTAAGGAGCTGGTTCTTTAGGATGAAGAAAAAGCTGTGGGTACTGCCTTGGATTTTTTTAACCTATGCAGGCATCCTTTTAACAACAAAGACTCTGATTTTTCCATGAAGGTATTTCTGAAAACAAAATCAGAAATGGAAATACAATTTTTACAGCATTTCTTTATCCTCTGCCCCCCCGCACACACACCCCCTTTTTAACTATTGAATTTGGTCCAAGAGCTGGTTTTTGCATTATGATTCTTCCTGCTACTATGATTGTTTATCTTCATGACTCAGATGACCATTCTGGCTGGATTTTTTTTTTTCACACACCAGTGCGTCATTTGGCCACTGTGAAGACACAGCTCGAGGCAGTTTGGATGCAGTGACTGATAGCCATACCAGAAGCAAATCTTTGGATTCTGTCTGAGACTGCTCTCAGTTTCAAATGCAGGTGACTAAATGACACCTGCCTGCCTCTCCCTCTTCCTCAGCAAGGAAGGAGCCTGGTCGCCAGCATGCACCCACGCTGTCGTGGGCTTCAGCCAACTTTGTATAGTGCAGCGCTCAAATGAAACTCATCAGAACACTTAGAAATGACAGAGTGAACACCAGGAGCTTGTTTCTAACGGTATTTTCAATCACTGAGGACTTCAATCTAAACCATGTTTGTCTACTTTATCAAATTGCTAGAAAAGACATTAATAACATTATGCTTCCCCAAAATGAGGTAAGAAACTCATCAAAGAGGGTTTGATAAACTGGAATTGAGGCTCTGGGTTCCTCCCTCCTTTTCCTCCAGTTAAAGAGTCAAACTTGCCAACCATCTCTAACATCCTGAGAATTCATAAATTTCTCTGCAAAATGAACTACATTGTTTAAAAACAGAACTATAGAGCAGCAGTTTTTTGCTTGTTTTCTTCATCTGTTTCTTTCACATAACATAATGGGCAATGGAGACAGAGAGACCAAAGATAAAAGAAAATCCACAGACTCTCTGAAAACTTTATCTCTTAAATCAATTAATGCACCAGTGCCACACCCACCCACTCCACTTCCCTTTGTCACCAACAAGAATCAGAATGACATGATGAAAAGAGCATTGTCCCAAAGAGTCTGTGGGTCTAAGTTCTAGTACCAGCTCTCTGTGACACTGGGGAAGTCACTTTGCCTCTCTGGGGCTCAGTTTCCTCTTCTCTAGTCCCTGAACTTTCCACTTTAACTATAAACATTGGCATTCATTAAGTGAACAAAGACCTTAGCAATTCCCAAGGCAGTCTGAGAAATGGCTGTTTTTACCAACCTACAAGAGAATGGAAAGGATTAGCAAAAGTGTATGAGGGAATTAGCATGCAGGTGTGACTGCAGACTACCACTCAACAAAGTGGATCCATAAATGAGACGCCTCATTAGATGATATAAGTATGCTAAGGTGGGGAGAAGGTAGCAAGCAGAGGCTGGAATGATCTCTTGCTCAAAATGTGAGTATTTTCCCCTCACTGTCCAACTATCTGAGACCCAAATAGGTAAGCAAATGACTCACATAAGAGACAGTTGTTAGCATTCTATTTCTGGCAGTTTAGCAGACAAAATACCCTGAAGGTCCCTTCCCATAAAAATATCTAAAATACCGGGGAAGATATAGAATTTATGTATTTTAAAAGCATTGCTGAACTAGCACAATTGTAAGAAACACACAGAAGCAAAATATAAAGTGAAAGCAAGAATTCTGGGTTGAATGAGTGCCAAGCCTGGCTTTGCCCTAATGATCTCTTCTGAAACCTGAACAGCCCCAAATTCCACTTTGGTGCTGCATTAGAGGTTAGATAGGGAGTCTTATAGAGGACCCTGATGTAAAAGTGAAATCACAAAAAGCTATGCCCTCTGTAAAAGAGCAAATGATAAATCTGCTGCTGAGAAACGGTCAGTAGGAAACTTGTCTATTTCAGCCTTAGCATTGGAGTAGAAGAAAAATGTCTACTATAAGTGGGCCTTTGTACAGGATTTTGATCTGAATTCATGCTATTTATGTGGGCCAATGAATTTCAAGCTTAGACTTTAACTTGAAATGATCCTGGAAACATGGATGAACCTCAAAAACATGCTAAGTGAAGGAAAGTAGATATAAAGGACTACATATTATTTGATTTTATTTATGTGAAATATTCAAAAAAGGCAATTCTAAAGAGGAAGACAATAAACTAATGATTCCTGGGGATGAAGGATAGGAATACTGAATAACTATAAAGAGGTAAAGGGATCTTTGGAAAATTACAAAAAGTTTTAAAACTAGATCATGATTGGGGCGGCGCCTGTGGCTCAAAGGAGTAGGGCGCCGGCCCCATATGCCGGAGGTGCCCCGGCCAAAAACTGCAAAAAAAAAAAAAAAAAAAACTAGATCATGATAGTGGCAGCAGAACACTGTAAACTTACTAAAATTCATTGAATTGTATTGGCAAATTTTTAATAGTGGACAGTTGACTAGCAGAAGGAATGCAAGTCCTCTCTGGAGGTATAATATAACTTCACAAAGAATTCCCACAGATAAATTTCCAAATAAAATGAGCAACTCTAAACAAAAATCACAAAACACTACGAAACCAAGACACTATGAGTAAGAATTAGGAAAAACATAGACGGGCGGCTCCTGCGGCTCAAAGGAGTAGGGCGCCGGCCCCATATGTTGGAGGTGGCGGGTTCAAACCCAGCCCCAGCCAAAAACTGCAAAAACAAAAAAAAAATAGGAAAAACATAGACAATAGCTTAGCACAGCAAAGACTACAGATAAAATAAACAAAACTATGTTAATAACTGTATTAATTATAACTATGAAGTTAAGAGATGCTCGAAAATATGTATAAGCAACAAACAGCTCTAAATACAACCAGCATATTTAGGAGAATCCAAAAGATATTCCATAAATAAAATGTATATAATAATTAAAACTGAAATTGATTGCTTAAATAGCAGATTAAATATAGCTGGGGAGAGAATTAATAAACTGGAAAGTAGAACACAAGAACTCAAGAAATTAATCATAAGTCAGGGCAGAAACAGAGTTTACAAGACAGGCTGGATAGATTGTGGCAACCTTCCATATGGCCAACGAGAATTCCTACAATAGACCACAGAGAGTGGCAATATTTGAAGAGACAATTACTGAGAACTTTTCAGAACTGTTGAAAAACATCAATACTCAAAATCAGGAAGCCCAAAATAATATTAATCAAAATTTAAGAATCAAGATATTTCATGGCATAACTGAAAAACACCAAAAACAAAAAGAAAATATTTAAAATAGCCAGGAAGAAGAGAGAGTTCACGTACAAAGTAATGACAGTTCGAATGATGGTTAACTTCTCAGTGCAACAGTGAAAGCCAGAGCACCATGGACTAATATTCTCAATATGCTGAGAGAGAATAATACTCAAATTGATACTCTATTAGCCAGGAAAACTATCTTTCAAAAATTAAGTGTAAATAAAATAATTTTTAGACAAAATAAGGGAAGGAAAGAAAAAGGGAGACCACACTATCACTAAATCCTCCTTAAAGGAAATTCCAAAGAATGTCATTGAAACAGACATAAAATAATTCCCAAGGACAAAATGGAATTTTAAGAAATATTGATAACTAAGTGAATAAATGCTAGACAAGAGATACTGATACATGTATGAGTAAATATAAATATGCAATGGATAAATATGTGAGTAAATATAAAAAAGCATATTATATGGATATGGAGTATGAAATTATATGGAGTATATTATATGGATAAATGTGTGAGTAAATATAAAAAAGCATTCACTAATATAAAACAACATTTTGTAACAAAATTTTACAAAAAGGTGGTTGGTTCACATGTAGAAAATATTTTACAAATATTTTATAAAGCTTTATTATGCATGTTTTGTAAATAAAGGTACATTTAGCTACAATTTCCCATTTTCCTTGTATATGGTGACTTCAGGGGTGACTTTTGAGACACTTTGTCTTGTTCAGGAAGATGATAAAGATATTAAGGCTTTGTTAAGTTAACTGGGCAATTCAAAATAACAAAGTATCTATAAAAGAAATATAGAGCATATAAATGATAAACTAAAATAAGTGTGAAATAAAATGAGAATATTAGTTTAAAAACAAAAAAGCTCAATCAATCCAAAAGAAGGGAAGGAAAGTGAAAACAGAAAATCAGGACAAACAACACAAAGTAAAATGATAGAAATAAATTCAAACATATCACTAATGAAAATAAGTCCATTTAAATAAATCAAATTATCTGACTAAAACACATTGCTAACTTTATCAATCAATATACAGGAAAAGTTATGCCGAAGTTAAAAATAAGTGTCTCTAAAATCTTAGTAGCTTACAACAACAAAGACCTCTATTTCAGCTATTTATTGCTTCAAATAAAAAACCCAAGCCAAAAATATATATATATATATTGTTGTTTGTGTTATGGTTTGGTTGGGAAGTTCTGTGCTCATTCATGATGCTGTGTCCATCTGCTGAGTCAGTGGGCTTACAGGGGCTAGAGAGCCTCCCTTTGGTAGGGAACACAAGAAGGCTGAAACCTCTGTCTCAGTAAGTTTCTTATCATTCAGTGGTATAACCCCAAGTTTCTGTACTTAGCAGCAGGGTCTGAAGAAAGTGAAAGTAAAAGCTACAAAATATCTTGAGGGTTAGACTCTGGGACTCATTCACCATCACTTCTACCACAATCTCACAATACTGTGAATCATGTCAAAGTTAATAAGGGGCCAGTCCAGATTCACAGGAATAGGGAAATAGACCACACTTCTGGATGGGAAGGGCAGCCTAACCCCATCTATTTCTCAGTCATTTAATATGTTCACTGTACATCAGCTCCATGCTATTTTCGTTCCAAAACCCATGCTGATGAAGGAGGAATCTTAAAATATTTCCAGTATCATGGCAAAGGGAAAAGAGATCATGAATGAAGATGAAACATACGCTGGCTCTTAAGGCTTCCAGCCAGAAGAGGTCTTTGCTCATATTCCACTGACCAAAGCAAATTACACGGTGAAACCTGTCTTCCAATAATACCCTATAATTATAAGGGTTAAAGGAATTGCTATTGAAAATCCTACTGAGTGTAAATTTCTTGTGTAGGGCAAGAGGAGGGAACCACAAAATACTTGGATGATACACATGCTAAGAATAATCTTCCAAGAAAATTTCAGATAATATTGTATATTATGCTAATAATTTTAACTGATATTGATAGTTATGGAGTGTTATAGAGTCGATGCCCAAGAAATCAAGCTGTTAGGAAGAGTTTCAAGGGAGTTAGGCCACTGCCATGTTCAGTATACACACCAAGTCCTCCATTGCCATCTAAATATCTCTTTTAGTGCTAGAATCATAAAAATTTTCATCAAGTCCACCCTACTATACACACAAAGCCAACTAAGAGTCATAGGTAGGAAAATATTAGGATATATATCCTAAAATAAGTTGAACTATCACCTGGCATTTACTGACCGTCCATTATGTGTACATCTCTTTGCTGTGTGCTATATAGTGAGTGACAAGTGTAAGATAACCTCAATATCAGAAAAACAGTATTTAAACAATTTAAATAATCAAAGACCAACACAAAAGTCTATATTGCTTTAGTCTTTTCCCTGTTCTCCTGGAGGCAGCCATGGGCAGCTGAGATATTTGTACTTCAGTTGGGAGTTTTAAGATTCACTTAAAGTAGGAAAGAAGGGCAAACAAGGCAGTATGTAAATAACAAGGCAGGTGGTTGATAGTCCAGGTGCTGGAAAAGATCAGAGTAAGGAAAAGTCACTAGGGACTGAAGTAAATATACTCCAGTAGAGCTGAACCTCAACTGAAATTATAGGACCATCCTTGGAGAAGAGACAGAAAACTTCTACAAAATACAGGAACATGAACAAGGCCACCATTCCATGAAGTTCCCCAAGAACATGACCACAGGAGAAATAGAAGAAAATGTCCCATAAAATAACACTTTATCACTACCTCCCAACATATAAAACTCTAGTAAGAGGCTACACGAGGTGGCCCACTCTTTATCCTAAATTGGTCAAGCCTCCAAGTAAGGTAGGTCCAGAAGCTTCCTCCTCCATTCCATCTTTGCCAACGTCCATACACAAATGCCAAATCTCACTGCTGTGTGTTCCTAGTGATAAATGATAAAGTGAGGCCCACCTACCTTGCACTGACCTTTAATAGCACAGTATCTTCCTGTAGTGAATATGATTCTACCATCTTCCTAAAATCTAACCAATTACATTAACATTCCTGTTAATAAGAGAGGGGTATAAGGAGGAAGACCTGAATACTAACGGAGATACACATCATTAAGTGCAACCATAACTACAGGAAGTTTCCACTGAAAGATGAATCAGGACAAAAATGGACTGATGAGTCTCTAACTTCCCTGATGATATGAATAATGATGCTAATGTGTTTACTTTGTTTATACATTTCTCTTCTCCATATTTCTTTCTCATTTCTCTCTATGCCACTGTGGGAAGACTCTGTAAGAGTTCTCAAACAAGAAATGTAGAATCCACAAAAGGTTTGTATGGTGTTTGGGTTTTTTAGTCTCACATGTGTTCATAGGCAACACAAGCATTCCCCAACTCTCACAAAGTAACACTTCAACACAAAGATCTTTAACAGGTTTGTCTTCTCTGTACCATTATATTACTTTATTATGAATCACACAAGTTAGACTTGACCGAAGGCTGTCCCATCTTCTGTTATGTTAATATTAATCTTGTCTCCCCAAGTAGATTAATAAGATTAATATTATTCTTAAGATTATTATTAATAAGATTTATATTATTACCATTATATTACTTTATTATGAATCACACAAGATAGACTTGACTGCAGGCTGTCCCGTCTTCTGTTATGTTAATATTAATCTTGTCTCCCCAAGTAGATTAATAAGATTAATATTAATCTTGTCTCCCCAAAGGACCATAGGATGTAAGAGTCTGTAGAATGTAGGGACCGTGCTGGCACAGGGTCTGCATCCTCACACAATGTTGACTAGGGCTGGGCAAGGCTAACCCTCAGCAAAATTATAAAGTACGTGGTTCTTCCTCTAGGGCCCTTGTCTCTTGCTCTCTTTTCCCCCTAGTGGA
The DNA here is from genome assembly GCA_963574655.1 of Perodicticus potto. Taxonomy (NCBI): domain Eukaryota; kingdom Metazoa; phylum Chordata; class Mammalia; order Primates; family Lorisidae; genus Perodicticus; species Perodicticus potto. The sequence goes on along the minus strand of CAUYRH010033235.1, from coordinate 14,253 downwards.
TTGTGCCATTTCCCTTTTAATCCCAGGTGCCCAGCATCTGCACGCTTTTTGTGCCTTCAAGCCAACTAAAATATAATCTCAGGAAAATGAATTCACCCTCAGTTATAAATGGGTACTTGAGTTTAATGGGTGTCCAAAGAAAGAAATCACCATTACCAGAATTTCAAGTGTTAGCAAGATAGTAGAGAAGTTATCTAGAGGTGTAGCGGCCTTACTGGAGCCTCTGAAATTCTAGAATCTCCACAGATCTTAACGTCTAACACTTTGGGTCTATACAAAATTCTATCAATTATTTTCTTACTTCCCACTTTCTGCTTGTAACAGACTTTTAAAAAAATGTGGGATATTTATTGTCTTCCTGGACAAAAAAAAAAGCAATAGAAACTAAGGCAACCTCTCCTTCAAGTGCCTTATTACAGTGGACTTTAGCTTTAATTTCAAATGCGTTCACACCATACAATATAATAATGGGACTGTTGACATATCTGGCCTTTTCGTGATATTAAACACATTTCTGCTGTTGGGCCAGCCAGATAAATACAGAATGTATGTCATCCAAAAAGCATGGCAGATAAGTATTCCACTTAGAGTTAATAATGTGCTATTAAAACTTATTTCATGCATAATGCAAACATATGATCTATCACAGTTAGGGAAGTCTTAAAGGCCAAGCTAGATTATGGGTCTAAAATATTTTAGTTTCTGCCATAACCTGCCAAGAATGATGTGGCAGGTAAGAATCTCTTATTGCCTGCTTTCACAACTCCATTTTTCAAGGGTTAGGAGAGCGATGTCCTTTAATCTTGGTGAAAAACATTTGCATTGGCCTAAAAACAGAAATGAACAGGGGAATTGTTCCTAGAAGGTGTCTGTTAAAACGTTTAATGTGACAGAAGCTTTTTTTTTTCTAAAAGAACTTTTTTTTTTATTGTACACAGCTATAATTTAATAAAAAAAAGAAAAAAGAAAAAAAAGGATTGTTACAATCAGGTGACAGAAGCTTTTTTAAAAGGGCCATCAACCAAAAGGTTTATTGGTGCCTAGCAAGGCCAGAGCCCATCTGCTTCTTTGCACACAGCTTCAGGTGCAGTTCAGGCCTAGGTGCAGTATATGCACCTAGAGGGAAAGTTGAAACCTTTCTAGAATGGGCCAGGTCAGATACACATTCCTACAACCCTGATGTAAAGCTTCTCTTAAATTATGTGCATTAGTTGGGTCCAGACATTTGTCTTTGACCATGCTTCCCACCCACTTCTGAGGTAGAATTCAAGTATATGTCTACGATTCATTGTTTTCTAGTCAGTATTTCCTTTGGAGAATGTTGCGAAGCCCCAGCAGTAGGGTGGCCCTCCTTTGCAGTACCTGAGTTGGATTCTCCAGGTGGGCTAGAAAGGTGTAATTTTAAGAACTTCAAGATATTGAATTCTAGGAAGCCAAGGTTAGTGGCTTCCAGGAGGTCATGGGGAACTGCAACTTATGCCCACAGCCAGAACCTACTTTCCCCACCTCAGCCTCTGGGTTCTAACTAAGTAGGTTACAATAAAGAATGCATCCCCTCTTGTACAGGTGAAACTTATTAAATGCAGAATACCAATGTCTACATATAGTGATTAAGAAAATGCCTTGAAGGCTATATTAAACAGTTCGATGAAAATATTTCAGATTGTATATGAAGTCAGCACATTGTGCCCCATGATTGCACTGATGTACACAATTGTGTTTTAATAAAAATTAAAAATAATAATAAATAAATAAATAAAAGAAGCCGTCATCCCCTCTCACTGACGCCTTCACGGAGAGGAAAGGAGAACAGGGATCTTGTACCATTTGGTGCAATCCTAATGACCTTGCACAAGTTACCATTCTCTATGGTAAGAATTCTTAAAATACACTCCCAGAATATCAATTTCAGAAATGCCTGACACCAATCTGGGCCCCATCCCAGGCCAGCTGACAAAATCAGAGTCTTTTGGTGTGGAGTCACACTGCCATTTGCGAACACAGGTCTAAGGCCTATGAGTTTATTACTTGTCAAATGGGAGTACCACAGGCCACATCTATTTAATGAGGCTGTATAAGGGTTAAAATGATGTAGTGTATGGTAAGTAGTACATGGTCTGGAATATTGGTTAGGAGCATATTTAGGATCTGAATGTATCTGGGCTTGAAACCTGGTTTTGCCATTTACTGACTGTGTGGCCTTGCCAAAAATGTGTCTACTCTGAGCCTCAGTTTTCATAATCTTTAAAATAATACCTAACTCACGGAAGTCACACAAGGATTAAATGGAAGGTTATATGTAAAACGCTTAACATACAAATGCAACATGGTAAATATTTCAGTCATGGACATGTTTTTCCTCTTTCCCAGAAAATATCTCAAACATGAGTATAGAGGATTAAACATCGCCACAATGAGTCCTGTTTTGCTACTACAGAGAGTCTTATGATAATTTTCCTACAGAACTTCCCAGCTCAGTCTTAATTTTTACTCTTCATAAGCAACTGGCCAGGCTTTCCCAGTCCCTGTTAAGACAGGCTTATAAATGGTCATTCTCCTTCTTATTTGGGACTAATAAAATGGTATTTTTTTTTTACTTTCTGTGACTTTCCAAAGATTTGATTCTCTTCTATTTCCCTCCACCTCACATCTCTCTCAATTCGCAGTCCTAAACTATGGGATAATTAGTCCTGCCCTTCTAGCCATCATTCAAGAAAATAAAAAATATTTTTAATATATTAACAGTGATATCTAAGGGCACATCTTCACATCAACTGGTGCTATGTAGGGTCACAAAAGAAATAAAAGAAATGCAAATTGCATGAAACCAAAGGGTGGGCTTCAGTTGACCCTGGGAAATCCCTGGTAGCTGTACACCCTTAAAATGGCCTTCTCCATCCCTGTGTTCAGGAAAGAAGTGGGTAAGGGACATTTGGTGTGGTGAATGGATAAAAGCACTTGACAAGCAACCACCTCCTTGCCCTAGGGCCAAGTCAAAGGCTCCATCTGATACCTTGGGAAGAGACTCTCCTCAAGAGTAACGCTTAGTAATCAAAAATGTACTTATTTATCCTACTGTCAATAGGAATAAATTATATCCTACCTCCTAGTCCTTGCATTGGTTGGGGGAAAAGTGAAGGAAGGCAATCTATTTCAGTTGTAATTAACATCAGGCACCAGGGATCTTTCTGAAATGTTTGCCCCGGTAACTTTTCCCCCAGCGAGGGTACAAACGCCCTCATGGGGTGAGAGCCTCGGAGTTTTCCCACAGACATCTAACTGGATTCCAAAACGCGAAGAGAAACTGGTTTCCTGCGAGGCTTCAGCTTACACACATTTCTCTTCTCAACGCTGCTCTCCTTCGTTTTAGGCGCCCTGAGTGCCTGGGGGCAAGGATCCCATTTTTATACTTTCCTAACATTCTGCTCTGAAAAGAGGCCTTTCTCCAGGAAAGCCCGGCGCTCCCAATCCTTTGGGACGCAGGAAGGCGCTGTTGCCGCATTTAACCGTCACTGGAGGAGGTCGAGGCTCGCTCAGATCCCGGGAAAAGCAACAACCATCTACGAGGGCTGCGTCCTCTCTCAAAGACCCGGAGTCCCCGCACTCGGCGCCACACTCGCCGGGAAGTTCTCTGGTCCCGCCTCGGCCTGTGCCCTTCTCTGAGCCACCGCGAACTGCCCCAGGAGCGCGCGCGGGCACCCAGGTCCGGCTGGGCCACGGTTTCTCTCGAACCCACTCCCGGGAACCCAGGGACAGCCAAACCGGGTCATGCTTCTAATTTTCGGTGTACCCCATTTGATCCGGAAGCATTTCCTTCCTCCAGGCTGAGAGAGGAGAGGGGTGGAGGGAAGGTAAGCCGAAATTAACTTTCCCTCCCCCGCCCCTGAAGTTCTGACCCCCACACCGCCAGTCAGAGAAACCCCAGCGGACACTGTGCTCCTCCAGCTCCATCGTCCTCCGCTGAACGGAAATCCCGTCCGTCCTCTCGCTTCCGGGAAGAATTGCCGTGTTGGCTCTGGAGGGGAGCGGCCCGACGCCAGCAGAGGCCACTCGCAACCCTGAGGAGGGCCTCCCGGGTGAAGCTGGGACACACAGCCTCCGGCATTTCCTCCCGGTCCGCCGCCCAGGACGAGGGCCCCAAGTTGACCCTCTGGCAGCCCCCGCTCGCCCTCAGGAGGCGGAGCCGGCCAGCGCGGCCCTGCAGGAGGTCACCTGGCGCACCAGGGGCGCTCAGTGCCAGGCGGCCGGCGCGTAATTCTGCCTCCAGCCGAAACAAAGCGCCCAGAGCTGGGTCTAGAAGGGGATGTGAGGTCCTTTTTTACCAAAAGCTCGCTGGGTAGCACTCGAACTTCCCTTCTCTTTGGAAAGTCCACCCTGGAGCCTGGGGGCCTATCCAAACTGTGGAACGCTAGAACACAGACACTTTCTCCCCTGAACCCCTCGAGTTAAGGATAAGAGTAGCTCGAACTGGTTTCTTTCTCCCTTTTCTAAATGGGAAGACCGTAATAGTTTTCTCGTTGCTAGTGCGGTATTCATCTGCAGCATTCTGTCTCCGTTACCTCTCCGTAAAGAGGCCTGGTCTCAACTGCCATGGTTACAGATGCGGCCTTAACCCCAGCCTAAGTCCCAAGCAATGAAGAAGAGAAGGGAAAGGAAAGGTCTGGGCCCCCCCTCCAGATCGCCACTTCTATAGCCAAAAGTCTTCTTCTCTCACCTTCCCACACACCCCTCCCCCCAAATGAATCTCATTTGTATGTACACGTCTCCGCAGGTAGAGGACCCGGGAACATGCAGAGGGTAACCTGAAATAAGCGCTAAAGCCAAACCTAGGTTTTTCTTCCGAGGGTAGGTCAAAGTGAAAGGGATGGGGGCGAGGTGCCGAACCTGGAGACTACATGTGACTTACTTACGGAGAAAGAGGCTCCTCGTTTAACTCGCAAACTTTCTCTCCGGTTGTGGCCCTACACCACCGCCTCCCACCCAACAGGTTTACAACAAACCCTGTTTCAAGCCTGAAAACCCAAGCTGAGTAAAGTCATCTTGGGGGATCAGAATGGCTAAGCCCAGTGCGTCTGGGACAGGGGGTTCTAGTCTCATCAGACATTTAAGTCACTTGGTGGCAAACCTGACTCGCTCACTGAGACTCCAGGCAATGGCCGGCGGCGGCGGCTCACGGGCATGTGGATTTAGCTGTGCACTATTGGTCTGCGGTGCCTTCCATCCGCCAGCGCGGGGCTGTTCTCTTAATGAATTACTAATGAGTTAAAATTGGGCAGCAGGCTTAATTAAAGCGTAGAGGCAATGTGTTTACCACATTGTAATTGAACTCATTAGGGCTATGGCTTTTTGTTTTTGAAGCAGCCGCCTTCCTTCTCTGCGTCAAATAATCTATGGGAAGCGTTTATTAGAGAAGGAGGGGGTAGGAGAGAAACAGTCCATCAATTCCTTCAATGAAAAAGACAGGATGAGGATAGGGAGGGGGCTACAACACAGCTGTCTCGGTGGATCCAGGGCTACACCAAGAAGTTCCGAGGGTGCCCCGGCGAACGCTGTGGACACTTGGAAAGTTGCCAAAGAAGGGGCTAGGGCAACCACCTTTGTACCATCACGGAGTCCTCCTGAACTTTGTCTTTATTCAAGCGCAGCGCTCGGCCTTAACTGGAACTCCTGGCTGGCGCTCGCCCTGCCTAGAGGCTCCACGCTTAGTGACGAGCCGGATTCGACTTGCTTTTTTAAGTAACCTATGTTTGGGTGTGCTGAGAAGGACTCACTTTCTTGTGTCCAATCTTCCCAGCTCCCTCCTTCCCCCATGTTCTGGAGAAGCACAGTAAGTGCCCATGACCAGCGCTCCCTATGAACCCCGCCCTCGGGGCCTGATCTCACCTCAGGTGTCGGTTCCCGCGGAAACCCGGGAAGGAGTGCCAGAGTCTGCCCACCGGCGGCACTGGACAGGCGCACCTGCGCGCCCTGGGACAACGCTTCTGGCAGAGAGCCCAAGCTGCTGGGTCAGACTGCTAGCCCCCAAGGCGGTTTGCCCCCCTCTTGCCCCTGGCCCAACTCCAATTATCAGACTCCAACCCTCTCCTCTTTCTATCTACTTGGACCACTGCGTATCAAGGGGTGAGAAGTAGTGGGTGGGGGCTGGGGCTGGGGCTGGCTCAATGCTCTTCACCCTGCCCTGCCCTGCCTGACCAACAGGCGGCGTCAGAGACCTAGGTCTGAGCTGGGGACGGAGTGGGTGGGGGGGTGCGGATCTGAGCAAGCTAAGCCGAGAAGCTGGGAGTGAGGAGATCGACCCTCACCCCAAACTTACAAACTTGCCCAGGAGGGAAGTAGGAAGAGCTGAGCAGCTGCGGGGACTGCCGAGGAAGGGCGGGGCGGGACGGGAAAGGGTCGCGGCTACGGACCCGGGCGCGAGCAGGCGCTCAGGGGACCGCTGGCGGCGGGCGGCGGGCGGCGGCTGTGGATCCCGCGCGGGGGAAGCGGCGAGCGCTGCGAGGGACTGAGCTCTGCGAAGAGCGGCGGAGCGCGAGGCAGGCGGAAGCACCCAGCGCGGAGGGCCGCAGACCACACGGGCGCGAACAGGTAAGTGGCTTCATCCTCCGCTCTTGGCCTCCCCTCCTTTGGAGAATCCGCTGGGTTGAAAGGGACTCCTGGAATTTCCGGCCTCCGGCAAGCCTCACAGTTGACCCCAACCTCCACCCACTCCTCCGCCTTCAATACACACCCTTTTCCAAGTCTCCACCCCGTACTATTTGTGGATTTTGTTAAAGTCCCCCGTCCACTCCGCAAATCCTCCACCTCATCCCACATCCTATCTCCATCTGACCCGAGAGGTTAAGGTAAATTGTCTCTAATTTGTTGCTAAAAGATTAATTGCAGAAGGTGGGTCGATTTGATTAAGGCAATTAATCTTTGGTTACAGCGTTCTGATGTCACTTGTGTGTGTGTGTGTGTGTGTTTGCGTGGGGGGGCTTGAAAAGAGGTAGGGGAAGAAGGCAACTTTTTGGAGAGTTTGTAGAAAGTAGCTCTCCGATCTCGGGCTGCATCCAGATCTTTCCCCACTACCCCCGCAGCCCGCAGCCCGGAGCTTACACCCGCGATTTCAGCACCGCCAAGCGCGGACAGCGACTCCCGCGGGCAAGCCTAGTAACTTCGCGATCCCTTGAGGTTACACCGCGCAGGCAGTGGCAGGAGCTGACCTGGTCGAGGGGTACACCCCCATCTCCTGCCCCGTCTCTAACCCAACCATTGGGCTTCCCTTTCCCACACTGTTTCAAGGCAGGATCCGGCCAGATAGAGTCCCTGAAACCTTCCATCCTCAAACTCTCTGTGAGGGAGGAAAGGGAGAAACTCCCCCAAACGCCACCTAGAAAAGTTCCCAAAGCTGGAGTTTTCTCTTTTCGTGAATAATTAACGCCGGTCATAAATAACTGATAGAGGCAGTGGAGGAGAGAGAGAGGAGGCGGGTGAGAGCCAGAGCAGCCAAAGAGAGATCGAAGAGTTTGTTAAAGGACCATTAAGGAAACCTTGCTGGAAACGGCATTCCTCAGTAGATCACGCAGCAAGCTGTCCCACCCTGAAGTGGGGTAAAGGCAGAGAAGAGAGAAGCCCAGGGGAGCGGGGATTGTGCTGACCAAGGTCGGAGCACTCATTCAGAACCCAGTCTCAGCACTGTCACCATCCCCTCACCCAAACCAGGGCTCTTCCCAAAGTCCTCTGAGACTCTAGTCATGCCCTTATCCCCATGCATAGACCCAAAGCGCTAGGATAGGTAGCAGAGGCCCAGGGGTGAAGTTGGGCTTTGAACTCTGGCAGTTCAGCTGTGGACTGTGGCAAGATCTGCCCAATCCCAACAAATGTGCAAGCACCTCTTTATAGCTCCCCATCCCAGTTTGTACCATTTAATTCTTTTCAAACTGGTCCAAAGTCTTGAGAGTTTAACTTCTAGCTTGTTCTTTCCCACCTGCCCACACCAGAACATATAAGAACAGGGTATTATTTACAGTGTTCTCTCCCTACAACTGCTTCACACGCTTCCACTGCCTTTCCACCATCTCCAGCTCCTGACTTAGTCCAGGGGTCTCAAGCATGCTGACTGCTAATATCCTTGCACTAGGACTCTTGTGAAGGTGGGGGGGGGGTGCTTAGAACCTGGAAGAAAGTCCAATAAGAAAGCCTTGCACCTAGGCTGGATGCCTATGCCAGGGCCTTTTGGCTCCTCTAGGAACCACCGGCTCTCACCAGACAGTTAGCCACAAACTCCTGAGTTTCAGAAGACAGTGACAAACTCCTGAGTTCCCCTCAACCAACCAGCTAGCACAATTATTCACAGGGACTTATTGGCACCATCCCATAAGCAAAGCCATGTCTTTTTCTAGTGCAACTTACTTGGCATGGGCCTTGGGAAGAAGATATTATAAACTGCACAAACCACCACTGGCTGTGAGGTGGGGTTCTGATTCAGGGGTAGGCAGGAGCCCCTTTCTGAGCTTGTCCATTGGTTAACGGCTTCCACTACACCCACTTCCCTGATGATCATCTCTTGAACTCTGGGTATACCAAAAGCCTGACTTCTGATAGTGCTGGGCTAGGCGCGAGACTACCGTCCAAGGAGAAAAACTAGTGACCAAGCCTCAAGGAGTCTAGGCTTAGGTTTCTAATGAAAATTGTCTCATCTCTGTGTGTGATATAAAAGAAAACACTAAAACCAATTTTATTTTCTCACCCACCTCATCCCCACCTCAACATCCTTCAAACCTCAAACTCTACCTTTTAAAAACTGGGAAGTTCTGAATGGGAAAGGGAAATAGAGAGAGAATAGGAAAGTCTTAGAGGAATTGTCTCCCTCAGTAGGAACATAACAACCCAGGAGGATTGTTGTGAAACTAGACAAAGGGGTGGGAGGAAATCAGATGAGGGAGAGGCTAGCCCTGGAGCCATGGATTGTTTACTTCTCATATAAAATATAACTCCCCCAAGCAGGAAGTTACTGCAAACAAGTATCAATAATGAATGAATCTCCTGTAATAAAATACTTACATAATTAGCACAAGTCAAGTGGTTGCATTATGTTAACCTTTTGCAACTCTGAGCTGGAAAATTTTGCTCCAGAAATTCTCAGAATGCCGTTTTCATTCTCGAGAGAGGGTGAGAACCAAGCACTCACCCAGCCTTCCACTCTGTTATGATATGGTTTTCCATTTCTGAACCAGAACGTAAGTACTTCTGAAATATAACAGAAAACTCTCTTTGGTGAATTCAGAACAGTCATTAACATTCAGTTTTAAGTGAATGTTAACAGTAAATAAAGAAATCTCTTGATTGTAATAGTAGTAACAAAGCAATAATTACCCAGTAGGTGGTCATCAGTAATGATAAATGTATCATTATTACTGTGTGAGTCTGGGAACTCGGTTTTGGAAACTACTTCAGACTTTTTAGTAGCATGGCTGGTTACAAAGCATTTCTTAGCCTGCAAAAGCCATATAATTTTATACACAATTTAGGTGAAAATAAATTTAAATCTGTATATTACATTTTTAATTTCAAGTTAGTAATTAAAGTTGGTTCATTATATCTCCTCTGAAACCCTCAGTGCTCATCTCCATGGTTTGTTTGTACAATTTGTTTCTAAGACACCCAAGGTTACACAGATCTAAAAGATGGAAAATTTAATTATTTGCCAACATTAAGAGTTTGCCGATGGTATCATAATGCGTCTTGGAAAAGTTTGGGATGGTATTGCCTTCAGTCTGTTTAGCTATATTTTCACTTGGAACCCCTTAAGCTCCATGGAGGAAAGCCATTTTGGTTTTTAAAAAATAATTTTAAATACACAAAAATAGACAATTTCTCTCAATAGTCTCTCTAAATATTCACTGATTGCTATATTTTCCGGGAAAAAATATCAATGGCTCAGATTTCTATCCTCCTCTTCCCTGACATTTATTTTGCTAATAACTAACTTTACATTTTTGCTACCACTGAATTAAAGTCTGCAGGCAAGAAGAAAGCTGAAGGCATGAGAATTATTGAGCAGTCAGAGAGCACATGATAGTTTAATAGTATATTAACTAATGGAATCAAGCTTGATGGCAAAGTGGAAATTTTTCAGATGGAGGGGGTAAGGATTGGGAAGAAAGCAGGAAAGGAAAAAAATGCTTTATTTCCTAAGGAAATAAAATGCAATGTTCCTTCTACCAGCATCAGCTGGGGAGATATTAAATGTACACCTATGTCATTTTCTCTCTTGTGACAAGTCAATAATCTACACCCCTCCCCCTACTCCCACGATTCTGTCTCCCCTCCCCAGCTTTAAAATGTCCTGCTCCACACCCCCCACATATCCTCAGTGTCAGTTACTTCTTAAATGGGTTTCCTGAAACATAGGAGTCAGTTATAAAATAAAACAATCCTCAAATCCCATTTCTTATACTTGGTGGTAGTTGGAGTTTTCATATGATTAAAGAATCTTTTGCAGAAATCCACCCATATTCTTGGCATTGGTTTCCTCTCCCACAGTCTCTATTTCTTGCTCCACTTTCTTCCTCTCCCTCACTCCCTTTTTCTCCTATCTCTTCTTTAGGAGTAGCAATCAAAAAAGGCAAGCATCTTGCCTTGTTATTCATTATTATAGCAGCATCTTTGAGATGCATCTTTGTCAATGAAAACTCCATGTAGATGCCTATCCTTTTGTTGTAGCAGCCTAGGTTATTCAGGAGCAGAGACAAAAGCCTGAAGTGATGTGATCTAAATGAGCTCTGGGGTTTTCCAGCTGGGACCACCTCCATTTCAAAAGACCCCCTCCTTTTCAATGTGGGGAGGAGGGGGGTGAAGGGGGCGGGTACATATGTGTATGCATGGAGAGAGAGAGATCTAAGGAAGAAGAGAGGAAAGGGGGCGACCGTAGTGGGCTTATTTCCTGCGTCAGAGTCCCTCTTTTCATGCACATTTGTGGGTGTGTTCAGGGAAAGCACACATCCATGCACTTGTGTATGTGTTCAGGTATTTTGTGTGCCTTTGAATTTTATCTTTGTCAACTAATAATTGCTAAGTGACCACTAAGCACACCAAGTTCATCTTCCATTCTGGATTTTATTATTTCATGCACACACTTGGCCATATTTACAGGTTTGGGGGAACTTATGAAGAAATGTGGATTCTTTCCTAATAAAAAAAGTCCAATAGCAGCTATTTCAATTAGTCCCTGGCCTCTGTGAACCAGTAGAGTAAAAGCCTTCTCTGCCACTTACCCAAATGCAAGTTTTCTTTTGAGGAAGGTCAGCTCTGATCAAGGGAAAATAAGTCTTGGTTCCTCCTCCTAAAGTCTCTATTTCTTACAAAGATGTTTGTTTGAAGTATAAGAAGGAGTCATTGAATCTCACAATTGTTGGTGCATGAGAAACTAAGCGATCACTGGTGCAGAATATAAATCCTGCAAAATATGTTCATTTCCCCTTCTCTTCAATTTTGGTTTAGATTTTTGAGTTTGTACTGTCATTGTACTTTGGGGGGCTACTCCGACCTCAGGAAAAAGGGTTCTTGTTTGTAGACATTATTTTAGGGGAGGTTCAAAGACTGAGTCAGCCTCAGAACTCTCAGAGGCCTTTCTAATTTTTCCTGTGACTTTCACCATAAATGAGTGCTTGGTTTGCTCCTTGTCCCCAGTTTGCTTCCTATCAGTCCAGCTGGGGCAATGAAGGGAAAACCATGGAACCTGAGTTGGACTTGCAAGGCTGCAGAAGGCTTTTTGGGGTAGAAAGTGAGAACTGAAGGTTATCAGCGATCATTATCATTATGGCCATTATCATTGCTAAATTTTATTATCAACATACTTAAAATTGGTTAAACAAACACTAGCTGGGGTTCTAGCCAACTGTATGTAAAATAACACTAGACCAATCAAGGGTAGGATAAAGTTTTAAGGAAAAGGACTAATGTTGCTCCAGGGAACTTGATTTCCCTCTGCTCACCACTGATCTAAAATGCCTTCGCTGTACTTTATTCTGGAGTTAGTGAAGACTTTTAATTTATCTTGTAACAGGACAGGCCTAGTTCCCATCCCCATTCTCTGAGGAAGATGATTTTAAGGCTACCACATATGAAATGATTACTGTGTGTCATGCACTTAGCATATATGATCATATTTAATTCTCACAACACCCCTATGGGCTACCTATCAACCTCCTCATTTTGCAGATGAAGTAATTGGGACTTAGGGAGGGTAGGTATCTGAGCAAGATTCCACAGCTAATAAGTGAAGGAAGAGAAATTTGTACTTGGTTTCATCTGACTCTGAATCCCCTGAATTTCCTAATATACTTGAATCCTTCTGTCCCTGACAGTCCAGCCAGTCTTCCAGTTTCTTTCTGGACCACATGGTTCACCTTTTGCATACTTGGGACTAACAGGGTTTCCCATTTTTTACCTATCTGGTGCAAAAATATCAATGCCCGGGTCAGTTCTGGGAGTAACACAGTAGCAGTAATATTTCTGCCTCAGAGAAGAGTCAGTAAGAGGGAACTGGGAGGGAACAGTAAGATAGAGGCTGTTTCTTTGATCTGTACCTGTCATGAGTTCCTTAACACCTAAGCTGGAAGTGGGAAGAGAGGAAATATCTAGCGTTTCTCACTGTAATGAATTTTCATTAAGGCCTGTATCTCCCTTGCTACCAAAGCACAGAAAGGGGGGGGGTGCTGAATTGTTCAGTCCTTGGAGATAGGGCAGATGTAGGAGAAGTGGGGAGTTGGGGGGTTGTGTTGCCCCCTTGCCTGCCTCTTAAATCTAGGAGGCCAGAGTCGAATTTAGGGCTCCACTGGTTCCCAGCTGGGAGGCTTCTTCCGGGAGGGCCTTGAACGCAGTAGGATCCGCTATGCCATGGAAGGATGCATTTCGTCAGCACCACGAACAGCTCCCACCCCAGCTTTGGCGTAGGCTTTGTACCCCCACCGGGTTCACTATCCTCTCAGAAACCGACTGCTTCCAAAGCAGAGGACGTTGGCTGTCCCCCGGCTGGGTTGGGGTTTGCTTCAACCAATTGTTAAAAGCTGTCGCTGGAAATACATCTGCGCTGCCGCGGCGCCCGCCGCGTTCGCTTGCAGTTTGCAGAGTCGTTGCCTCCCGCTGCGAAGAGCCCAGCTCGGTTTGTGGTTTTCCTTTGGGTCCGGCGTCTGGGCTCCTTTACCTGTCCTTGGCTTGGGTGAACCGCAGCCGCCCGGAACGGAGATGGGAATGGAAATGCTCCGTGCGGTGATAGATCATGCAAACGGGTGACACCAGTTTAACCAATAAAACAATTTGAATCAATTAACCGGCTGAGGAGAGACCCGATGTGTAAAATGCATGTCAGCTAGAATAGGAAAGCATTGATTAACTCGGGCCTGACCAGCCTCCTCCTGCCCCTACCATCTCCTCCCTGAGTCTGTCCCAAGGGCCAGGACAGGGACTGACAAGGACGCCGCTACAAAGGGCTGGCAGACTTGTTCAAACTGAGGAGAAAGCAAAAATTCAAACAGATAATGGCTAGCAGAAAGTTGCTCACAGACTCAAAATATACAAACAGGCTCTGATTCCTCAGTCTGGGTTTCAAGATGTGGATTCTCCAGGAGCATGAAGTTTGCTTTAAATAACTATTGACTTCCCCAGAATATGATGGCAAGATCTTTTAAACAGGCACCCCAGACTTAGTGAGGAAATAAAATTCTGAACTATTCTTAAAATTATTTGAAGGAGACACCTGTGCCTTGGTGTCTCCTTCACTTTACACTTAGGACTAAATGTGGAACCACCATTTCCTATGCCTAGGTCAATTTCTTGTGAATTTCCTAGGCCTCAATTCCTAGAGTGGACTGTATCCATTCATTGATACATTCATTCACCTTGCCCCCGGCGGAAGGGACTGTATTCATTCCTTTCCTGGCCAAGGAACCCATACACCTATATGTACCCTGAGGCTAAAGGCCTAAAAGAGGAGACGGGGAAAGACCGGGAGAGGAATGGAGAGAGCTTCTCTCTCCCCACTTGAATTCTCTCCCTCTACCAGGAGCTTTGGTGTTTTCTGTATTCTTTTCTGTAAATCAATTCTGTCTTACCTCTGAGGTGTGTGTGTGTGGGGGAAATAATGCAATGAAGAATAATAAAATACATGTATGTAACAATAAAAAAAATTTCCTATAAAAAATTATTTGAGTAAGAATAATTTGTGTAAAAATATTTAACACCACACGTTTCCTTTTTTAGTGAAACTTTTTT
>CAUYRH010033234.1:0-19171 GCA_963574655.1 Perodicticus potto | reverse complement strand
GCAACCCCAATAAGAAATGATAAGGGGAAATAACAACTGACACTACAGAAATACAAGAGATTATCTCCCAATACTACCAGAAACTTTATGACCAGAAATTTGACAATGTCAAGGAAATGGATCAATATTTGGAATCACATCCTCTCCCTAGACTTAGCCCAGATGAAATAGATGTCCTGAACAGACCAATTTCAAGCACTGAGATCAAAGAAACAATAAAAAATCTCACAACAAAAAAATGCCCTGGTCCGGATGGCTTCACACCAGAATTTTATCAAACTTTCAAAGAAGAGCTTATTCCTATACTACAGAAATTATTCCAAAAAATTGAGGAGGAAGGAATCTTCCCCAATACGTTCTATGAAGCAAATATCACCCTGATACCAAAAACCAGGTAAAGACCCAACTAAAAAGGAGAATTTCAGACCAATTTCACTAATGAATATTGATGCAAAAATTCTCAACAAAATCTTGGCTAATAGATTACAGCTTATCATCAAAAAAGTCATACATCGTGACCAAGTAAGTTTCATCCCAGGGATGCAGGGTTGGTTCAATATTCGAAAGTCCATAAACGTTATTCATTGTATCAACAGAAACAAAACCACGGACTATATATGATCCTCTCAATAGATGCAGAAAAAGCATTTGATAAAATTCAGTATCCTTTTCTAATTAGAACACTGAAAAGTATAGGTATAGGTGGCATGTTTCTTAAACTGATCAAGGTTATCTATGATAAACCCACAGCTAATATTTTACTGAATGGAGTAAAACTAAAAGCTTTTCCTCTTAGAACTAGAACCAGACAAGATTGTCCTCTGTCACCATTGCTATTCAACATAGTGCTGGAAGTTCTAACCAATACAACTAGACAAGACAAGAAAATGGCATCCAGATGGGTGCAGAGGAGGTCAAACTCTCCCTTTTTGCTCATGATATGATCTTATACTTAAAGAACCCCAAAGACTCAGCTATAAAACTCTTGGAAGTCATCAAAAAATGCAGTAATGTCTCAGGATATAAATTGATATGCACAGTCAGTTGCCCTTGTATATGCCAACAACAGTCAAGATGAGAGGTTAATTAAGGACACAAGTCCCTTTACCACAGCCCCAAAGAAAATGAAATACTTAGGAATATACCTAACAAAAGAGGTGAAGGACCTCTATAAAGAAAATTATGAAACCCTAAGAAAGGAAACAGCAGAGGACTTTAACAAATGGAAGAACATACCATGCTCATGGCTGGGAAGAGTCAACATTGTTAAAATGTCTATACTTCCCACATCAATTTACTGATTCAACACCATCCATATTAAAATTCCAACATCCTACTTTCAAGACCTGGAAAAAATGATCCTGCACTTTGTATGGAACTAGAAAAAGAAACCTGTATAGCTAAGGCAGTTCTTAGTAATAAAAACAAAGCTGGGGGTATCACCATACCAGATATTAGGCTGTATTACAAGGCCATAGTGGTCAAGACAGCATGGTACTGGCACAGAAATAGAGACATAGATACTTGAAATCGTATAGAAAACCTGGAAATGAAACCAACAACTTACAGCTCTCTAATCTTCGATAAACCAAACAAGAGCATTCACTGGGGGAAAGACTCTCTATTCAATAAATGGTGCTGGGAGACTTGGATATCCATATGTAAAAGATTGAAATTCAATGTGCATCTTTCTCCACTCACAAAACTTGATTCAAGATGGATGAAGGACTTAAATTTAAGGCATGAGATGATAAAAACCCTTAAAGAAAGAATTGGAAAAACATTGGAAGACATTGGCCTGGGGAAAGACTTTATGAGGAAGAATGCCATGGCAATAGCAACAACTACAACAATAAACAAATGGGACGTAATTAAACTGAAAAGCTTCTGTACAGCCAAGGAGACAACAATCAAAGCAAATAGACAACCTACCCAACGGGAAAGGATATTTGCGCATTTTAAATCTGACAAAAGTTTAATTACCAGGATCTACACAGAACTCCAATTAATCTACAAGAAAAATACCAACAATCCCATACATCAATGCAGAAGAGAGATGACTAGAATCTTCTCTAAAGATGACAGACGAATGGCCAGTAAACACTTGAAAAAATGCTCATCTTCCCTAAATATTAGAGAAATGCAAATGAAAACCACCCTGAGATACCATCTAACTCCAGTGAGAATGGCTTATATCACAAAATCTCAAAATTGCAGATGCTGGCATGGATGTGGGGAGAAAGGAACACTTCTGCACTGCTGGTGGGACTGCAAACTGATACAGCCTTTTTGGAAGGAAGTATGGAGAAAGCTCAAAGAACTCAACCTAGACCTCCCATTTGATCCCACAATCCCATTACTGGGCATCTATCCAGAAAAACAAAAAAAAAAAAAAAAAAACTTTTATTATAAAGACTCTTGTACTAGGCTGTTTATCACAGCCCATTTTACAATTGCTAAAGTGTGGAAACAGCCTAAATGTCCTTCAACCCAGGAATGCATAGGTAAGCTATGGTATATGTATAACATGGAATATTACTCAGTCATCAAAAACAATGGAGACTTTGCAGCGTTTCGTACTAACTTGGATTGGATGGAGGTGGAATACATTATTCTTAGTGAAACATCACAGGAATGGAGAAGCATGAATCCTATATATTCAACTTTGATATGAGGACAATTAATGACACAGTGGGGCATGGGGGAAGGAGAGAGCAGACAGAGAGAGAAGGAGGGAGGGGGTGAGGGAAAGAAAATAAACAAGAAAAAAAAAAGGAAAGAAAATAGTGAATAATTCTCACATAAATTGGATTCAATTTTGACCAAAGTACATTACTTAAACATTAATTTTTAATTCAACTTGTTAATATGTTGTTTAGGATATTGCATCCTCACTTATAAGTGAAATATGTTTGTAATTTCCCTTTATAATAATATATTTTATCCAAATTCAATACCAGGTGTATCCAGATCAAGTAGAATGATTTTGAAATATTTCTTCTTTTTCTATTATTTTTAAGATTTGGCATGATCTGTTTTTTGAAATTCTCCTTTACTTTTTTTTTATAATATTAGTTGTGTATTTTTTGAAACTTTGGAAAAAATATAAGAAGCTAACTGATGACTTCATACTTAGCCTCACAGTCTGAGCTTTCTATAATGTCTTATTTGACAGTGTGAAAGTTACTTTCTTGGCATTATTATTACTAACATTGCTTAATATTTCGAAGCAGTAATTGTCTCTTTTCTTTTCTGAATGTATTTATCTTTGTTCATTCTTTACGTGGATTTTGTTTCTAGTCCTTATCTTAAACATTGTTATTGTTATCACATTTCAAGTCTTTTAAATTCTGTGAAGGCAAAAAGTGGAAACCTAATTAACACATGTATATATAAAAATTTAAAAAAAAATAAATTTTATAACTGGAAGGAGAGGATAACACTTTCAGCTTACAGAACTTGACTAACATTACCTGACATTTATTTTTTAAGAAAGAGAGGAAAATCTTATTGAATGCATAGCTAGACATCTATTCATTTTTAGGAAATTATTAAATTCTTTCATGACAGAATTCCCTCTTTGTAAACACGTCAATTCAAACAATAGTTACTTAAACTTTCATGCATATCATTCTGCAGTCCCATTCATAGGTAGAATCTACAAAACCATTGTCTAGTTGTTTTTTTTATATTTGTTAAAATTCCTATTGAAATGTTGTTTGATTTGTAGTAAGGCACTGGATCTGTATTAATTTTTTTGCACCTTTAATGACATGAAAACGTTTTGAGGTGCAAATTTCATCAATAAATAATTGATCCATGATAAAATACAAACATATACACATGTGTATGTCTATATGTGTATGCACATGTATAGCTTCAAATTGTGAATCAATCAAGGTTAAAATATACACACTCAAAATCTTGGCTTTCTATGCCAATTTTAATCACTACTGGACTAACTTTCCTACCTACAACTAAAAATTATGAAATTGGCAGAGGTGGTTCTGGGAGGTCATATACATGGAAAACAAAGCAAATTGGGATCTGGAACTTGCCCCAAATTTGTTAAATACTGGAGATGAGATGCAGGCGGGAAGAATTGATGGGATCATTATTTCAAACCTCTGGAAGGACATTGCTAAGGAATATGGGAGTTCATTCTGTACCAAGACCTAGTACAGCGGAAGTGACAGATCCAAGTCTCTTTCAGGTGGGTATTATTTTTCTTCTGAGAGAACTTGAAGATATTTTTAGTTTTCTTCATAAAGAGCCATGAAGCATTGCAACAGATTCTTGTACTCACCACCAAAGGTCTTCTATGAATGGCCCCTTGGATGTAATGTACTCTACCATTAGGCAGAAGATGCCTGCATCCTTGGTCTGATTTGTAAAGACTGACGTGGATATAAAGAGGAAGCTTTTGAGAATGAAACTGGCTTCAATATATAAAATAAAATTCTAGGGAGATCTTATTTTACAGAAAGAACAGGGAGATCTTCAATCTATTATACTGATACCGTGGCATAAGGCACTTGAGAGAAAAACACAATCACTCACTGCCAACGTTAGACCGAAAAAGGACTAGGTCACTGGCATTTCACATTGAACAAGGAGAGTTAAATTTTCATGACAGGAAAACCAGACAGTCATCTAGAAACTGGGTAAAATTCTGAGGCGCCTGTATAGCCCTTTAATGAAAATATGTTTTTTGATTTGAGTAAAGGAAATGACACAGGAAAATGAACATCTTACCTAAGAATTCAAGAGAAAACAGTTGTAAAAAAAGGGATAAAAATGCAGTAACCTGAAATCTCACTGAAGACGTTATATTACAACTGATAACAACAAAAAAAAAACTTATAAATGAATCTTCATAATCACTCTGTTAGTCATTTGAGTTATAAGTTAATAATTCAATGATTCTTTGAACCAAAATTATTCTGTTTCCTAACTCTGCCAAAAATCAGAATTTGAAATTTCTATTATGCGTTTAAAAATTATCTTCAATTATATTTCTTTATAGTTAAACGATACTGCCGGTGTCTTAAAAAAAAAAAAAAAAAAAAAGACAAAGACTGTGTCTTAATTACTGAATTGGCTGATAGACCTGTCTGCATGCTCTACTTAGCCAGACACTAGAATGAAGTTGTTTTTGATATTTATTTACTTTCTCTGGGTTTAATACAGAAATAGTACATGCTGTTTGATATGTCTTCAGATTTAACTTCCCTGCTTATGCCTTCAACTTGCCTTCTCAGGAACTCGGCTAAATTTCCAATCACCAAGACAACATTAGTTATTGTTCAATCAATTTTTTAAATTTTTATATGGATAAGAAAATTCTCTTTAAAGGATGATATTTGGAGGGACTTTATCATTTTTAAAGGATCATTCCACCATTTACATATTATATTTGCATTTTGATATTTTCTCTTCTTTAATTTATCAAGAGGAATAGTGGGAGAGAATTTACACAATGTCAGCAGGTTTAGGCTAAGGATTACGATGATACACCATACATTTCTTTCTTCTCTGGGGGTTCTAAAAGGGAGGGGAATTCTATTGGCTTCCAGCATAAACTCAAAGTTGTTCACCGTCACTTCTGTCTCTCTAGATTAAAGTACTTATTTGAAATATGCTTTTTTATAATGACCTCTTTTTTTTTTTAATTGATAAGGTCCTTAGATGGAGATTCTAGTTGTCAATATTTTTCTTTTTCCTTCCATGAGTATGTATTTCAAGCATTCATGAAGAAAATAATGAAACTTTCCTTAATTTTTCTCTATTTCCACTATTTTTCATTGAATGACCATTAATAATCTATATGATCAAGAACACAGTAGATAAAGTTTCAGGTAAAAAATTAGAAAACACATAAAGCAGCCTTAATACAGACTTTTTTCTAAAATAAATGTTTGTGGAAATGGTTGACTAAGAAAAACAACCTGTGAAAATACTTGATTGCCAGTTTTCTAGAAAACTTCAACTCAGCTAAGTTTGATATAAATCATAAGAAATCCAAAATAGGTGCATATACCATGTCATAATAGATTATATTAAGTCTGTGAATGCTGGATAGTAAATGATTCATAAATCATTTGAATGAACTCCTTGATGTATCAGTATATATACTGTTAAAGCCCCTAATAAAGGTGCAACAATTCATCTAGATTTACATTACCGGAGAATTTTTCTAAACTTGGTCAGTGTATGTAATCAGTTGGTAGCTAAATTATTTGGTTATTATTTTTGAATGTACTCACATTTATTTACTTCTAAAAGAAGATTGAAAAGAGTTCATTCGAGTTTATGGTGTTACCTTGTTCTCTTCTTTTTAAATTCAGTTTTAAAATTATGTCTGAAATTCTGTACTTGAATAAAAACGTAAAAGAGAAGCTATTCTGTGATGTATGACCTTAAAAAGGCTCTAAGGATATCCAGCCTATCCTTCTGGAGAGGCCACGTAGAGAACACATGGGCAATGACACTTTGTAAAGGGCTGAGAACGTGTGGAGCCTGAGGCTACGGTCAACCCCAAGGTCCCAGACATATGAGAAGCTACTTGAATGCAAATGAACTGATGACTTCAAATGACACCAAAAGATCTTATCATCGAACCCACAGACTATGACAGATAAAAATTGTTTTGTTAAAACACAATATGTAGAATTTTAGATAGTTTGCTGTGTGGAAATAGAAAACAGAAACACTATCAAATATGAAATATCCTTTCCTCACACTTGGAACAGACTCGCCACCTCCCCAAGGGTGACAACTAAAGTTCAGTCCAGTCATTGCCTCTGGTAAAATGCCCATGATCTCCACTTAATGCATACAGAGCACTCTCTATTTTATCTATAGGTGCCTTTTTGTGGTCCAGCATCGTTACCCAAGACCCTGAATTTGCTATGAATTTAGTGATTGTGTGTGATGGGTTGTTTTCTGTTTTACTCCATCATAGACCTTACAGAGTTCATTTTATTAAAATTGTAGGTCACATGACCTGCTAATTTCACTGTCCACTCATGAAGCACAGTCTGCAAAATGCAGTATAACACTATATTGCCTCTCATAAAACTGATTAGTTCTGGGTTGGGTGCATTTGTGAAGGACAAGAGGAGAGAAAGGTTAAAGAATCATATTTAGTAGGGAAATAACATGAACAGAATTTCATTTTGAAATGATCACTCTAGCAGCACTTTGGAGAATTGATTGGAAAGTAACAGAATGGATGGAAGTAAATAGGCATTAGAAATACAGTATTTAGGCGTTAATTTTTCAGAGAGAGAAAAAAAAGGTATGGAAGTGGATGATTATACAATTATGAGGTCCTTTAATAGATGTGCGCCGTTCACCAGGGAGGGGAAGACAAGCACGTATCTGCGCCTACTGAAGGGACCTAAAGATTCCTAAGTATTGAAGCACATATTATTTAGATATGTATGTATTCTATTTATTTTACTTTTCTGTAGCACCTACATAGGAAATGGAGGCCTATGATATTAATTGATAAAGGAATGGTGATCACAAATATTAAACAAAAACAAGCAAAACTGATAGGTTTTCCAATATATTTTGAGGTTGTAGGCCAAGTATAAAAGAAGTATTTGCGTATTGTGTGTGTTTCTTTTGATCTGTGCATGCCTATAATGGTAGGGTTGAGGAATAGGAGAAGGTCAATTGGGAGAACTCTCAAAGTGGTAATCCAACAGACACTTTCCGTCTTATACAAAGATAAAACACAGACAAAGCACTTGGGGATGCTCCTGAAAAGGTTCCTAACCATGACTTCAGGAGGGAGTTGGGGAAGAGAGAGAGAGAGCTGCTGCTGCCAGAGAGAAGTCGGGATTGTCCGGTGCGAGAACATTTACCGGCTTCTTCATCCGTCAAAACTTGTTCAGACCAGATTCTGCAGGCAACCTGGGTGCAGGTGATGCTCTCACAGATGGGGAAGATGAGGATTTTGAAGGAGAGAGTGATGATAGTGACGATGATGATGATACTGAGGCTCTTCTGGCAGAACTGGAAAAAAAAAAATAGAGCTGAAGAGGAGGCCAGGAAGGAACAAAAGCAAAAGTCTGAACAGAGAGGATTCATGTAGAGAACATTCTGCGTGGAAATCCTCTCCAAAATCGCACGGGCTGATCCCAGCCTCAGGTCAACTTCAAAAGAAGGGGAGATGATGATATTTTCTTCCAGAGCTGTGCAAAAGGTGTAGGTGATCAGAAGAAAGACAAAAGATTTGTAAATGATACAATCGGATCTGAATTTCACGAAAAGTTCGTGGAGAAATATATTAAATAGTACAGTTTTATGTGTTTAATTAAAGACTTAAATATAAAGGGATCTTTTTTATTTCTTTGCCCTTGTCTAAATTATGTTAAGCTTCCCTAATTTTAAGCCCCAAAGTATCTTTTTCTTTAAAGATACCTTATTTGATAATAGACTTTGGAATAGGTTTACCTGGTTTCCATTCTCTGAATGTTTCCAGTCCTATATTTTCTTTTTAATATGGGTAAAGAGAAACTACTTGTAATAAATATTTTAAATCTGTAAGTATAAAAATAAAACTGAATAAATCAAAACCTTCCCTGAGCTCTTTCTCCTGCTCTTTTTTCTGGGCTATTCTGTTAGGCATAAAACAACAAAATAAAATAAAATGCATGGATTTGGGAGACTTATATAGACATAACACAAACTCTAACCTCACCAAATTCTGCCATTCAATGAGAAATAGTTTTCTTAAAGGTACTTAGGATCCCATAAAGTAGGAGCTATGTATATTATCTATATTTTTAAATGAAGATAAGACAAGCAATTATATGCACAGAAAAGATTTTTGAGATTTTTTTCTCTTAACCCTGGGGAATTAGATAATCACGTCTCTGGAATTTCATTTAATCAAGCTTTTATAGTAGCATCATGGGACAAGTAGGATTTTATGAAGGGAAGCGACCTTGACAATAATATTTTTAATATAATGCATCATTTAAAGTAATATTTAATCATTCAAACTCTGCATACCATGCTGACGATACCAGAACTTCCTGCAAAACATAGTCTATAGCATCATACCCCTTGTTATTGCTATCATGATGATTTATGTACTGGAAACAACTAGGCTTTGCTTGCTTGCTATTTTTGTTTTTTAAAAAATAGGTATGATATGAATCACTTTGAATACCTGAAGTTGTATTTTGTAAAAAAGATTGCCTTTTTTTTCTGTATATTGAAAATGAATGGTGATAAAAAATATAAACTTATACTAATTATTCAAAGAGTCTGGTTAAATGACATTTCAGGGGAGTTGGAGGGAATGGAGAATGAACTACAGATTATTCTAGCAATCTATTTGATGAGCACAAAAATGAACTTGTGTTATGATTAGTCAAATAGACTTTAAGTTATGACTCTTTTCCAAACAATTCTTCACATTTATGTGCATTGTGTATATATAATAACCTTTTTATACAAATGCATTAAATCATTGGATTGAATGCTTATTCCTCAAACATCAAATGCAATGCATATTTATTAATAATTTTCTTAATTCAAATATTTAATTTAATGCTTTCACCAATTTATGACAGATACCCTCTGAGATACTTGCTTATTTTAATTTGATACTATGATCAAAGCTTCAGGGTCAATTTCTTCTAAATTTACTGAAAAACCCTTCCTAAATTATCTCAAAATAGAAATATCATGATTTATGATCAAATTTAGTTAAAGACATTTATTATTTTAGTCAATACATAAAATTATAGAGATTGTAGTAATCAGTGTATGAGAAAATTGTGTTGAAGATATTGAGTCATTTCAACTATATAAATAATCCATAATGTCCATTTATTATGAGAAGAAAAGATATGAAACATATGGCCATAAAAATTGGAAGAGTCAGTAAATGTTAGTATTCATCTGGGTTGGAAGTAAGATGAACCCAAAATGATAAAGAATATAAAAACATGTTCCAAATCTGTTAAAATCATGGTGCTGAGTTATAGCTGATGTTCTGGAAAAAAAATATATATATATATAAACACATACATATATATAAATACACACACATATTTACGTACAATATTGTTAAATAAACATAATATAAGGACTAACATTTATTGAGTACTGATTAATTCTTGGTAGTGTTGTAAGAGCTTTGGATGTGTTAAATTATTTATTCTTCACAAACACGACCTGACAAAAGGGCCATTTTAATGCCTATTTCACAAATGGATAAATGGAGGGCAAATCTAGACAGGACAGAAGGGAAAGAGTAAGGCCACGATACCTCTTAGTAGGTAACCACGATACCTCTTAGTAGTAAATTCACTTTGTAATTATTGCATGTGTAAGTCCCATGACTCTACAACTGACTTAGAAGGTATGGACTGAGAATTGTTTTTAATGATTTATAACCTAGCTGGAAAGAAAATGTCTGACAAATACAGAAAAAAATTCATGGGATATATGAATGTGTGAGTGTGCATGCATCTCAAGAAAAATAAAATACTAATTAGATTCCCCAATACACAGACCATACGAAATTCCAGTGGAGTAAGATCACTGAGTGCTCCTCCAGCAAGATTGAATGAAAACCAACATTCATGACATTTTCCCCATACACAGAAGTAATCAATTTCCAGAACTTCAACTTAAAACATTCTTTCCTAAAATACATTTGCCTGAATAGTCTCCTAATTGACATTTACTATGAGGGCATGGCCTAAAATTGTAAAACTTTCCAAAACCAAAACAAAAGGTCATCTGCGTACTTTATTAAATCTACTAAAAATAACAAAAGAGCATGAATGGCACTAATACCTGGTAACTTCCAACATGCAATGGCCAGATTCTCATATGAAATTATTGGGAAAGAACGCCCCTTTATCTCTTTCAATAAGGCATGAATACTAATAACTTGTTATACTTAATAACTTCGCTCAAAATATGTAATATGTTTATACAATATGATTTTTATCAATTTTACACTAATAAGTTTTTAACATCTAGGGTCTTAGTGTCTAAAGAAATAAAAAATAAACTCAAAGGATGCATATATTTTTACAGCAGATAATTGTTATACCTCACAAATGTAAACACATCTGCCTTATGGAACAAATGTCTCAGAAAAAACTTGTCATCCTTAAGATCAGGTGAAAACCACCCTCCCTCAGCCACACACACACACACTTTATCTTCTCCGTGCTAATAATAAAGGCTACAGAAGAGACTTAACAGGGAAGTATGATTCCCTCGGGGAGGAAGCTATATACACAAAATAGTTCTTGTAGATTTGGCTATTGCATACTTTCAAGAATCAAAAGAATATTTTTTGAAGTTCCATGGCAATCATATTCTGTTGTTTATAGTGGTACACTACCATGTAACTTGGCCTCCTACTGCCTGTGGGGGTGATAGCATCAGGAGAATACAAAGGGTAGCACTTAACTAGCCCAGGAAAACTAGATGTAATTACTGAAATGAGAAGCAATCTTAGCTTGGCAGTCTAGATTATTCAGATTATAGAAGTTAGACTCCCTTCAATGTAGAGCCATTTAGAAAAATATAGAGAATGGAATATGGGTTGTAGGTGAGGAGTGAGTGCATAATAACCATTACCTTTTCATCATTTTTGTTACTATTTTTGGATAAATGAAATCACACCAAACACAAGGGCAAGTAAAATTCCCTCCAGACATCATTTTTCTATGGCAGTTTGTCAATTCTTTTATATATCACATGGACATTAGACTGTGATGTTTCCCAGGGTCTCTGCACTTTATAGAAGTTAGCACCTAAAAGGGAAAAGAAGTAAGGTTTAATTAAACTAAATAAGCAATTACAATTCTCACTTTTTTAACACATCACAACTCCATATTGTATAGTCTTTGCTTCCCTTTTTTATCGCACATTCCATGTTTCCCTAAAATTATGGCAGCCCCTAGATCGGTCTTTTAATTTAATTTTCATAACCTGTTGAGATTATCTATATTATCTCCAAAGCATCTGTTTCTGTCTCTGTGGTGTCATTGTCATTTTTACTATTAGAGTCAAATATGGTATACAAATGGCATCCACGCGAATCCCTAGAGTTCCAGGCGTATTTCCCTGATAGTCCGTTGTTCAGCAGACATCTCTGTAAATTTCATACTAACTGTTAGCTGGGACAAATCCCCAGCAGCTATAAAACCCATGTCATATCGACAAACACCTGGGATGAAACAGAGGAAGGTAGCAATGTTTCTTTACAGCCCCGAGTACCACAAAATGTTTCATTCAATAGGGATTATCTCCAAAGCTTTGCAAACCAGTGTGAGCAGTGTAACATGGGGCGGGGGTGGGGGGGGATGATACAGGAATAGCAAGCTTAGGCCATTTACATTATTTATTCTCTCAACCAAACTTTCTTTCAGAACAAAACCCAATTCACATATAAAACTGCTCAGAGTTAACACCAAATCAAATTTTGTATTGTCCAAAATTTGTCTTCAATTTATTCCTAGGTATGTACAAATTTTATCATCATCAATGCAGGGTGTCCCCAAAATTATCCATAAATTTACCCTACACAGAGAAAATGAGAAATGGTATTTAAAAAAAAATCCAAAATTTTATAAAGAGGAGGACAACATGTAGGGGTATTTTCTATTTTTTTTTTTAATTTTGTAATGAACATTTTGTAAATAAAGTTACATTTACCTACAATTTTTAATTTTCCCTATGTATGGTGACTTTAAGGTTACTTTCGGTATACCTTGCACTATTTTGCTACTTAACTTCAGGAGATTTTTATCATTTTACATGCCTTGTGGTAATTAGGTGACAAAATATTTTTGAGTATGTCCTATCTCCAAATGATTGGCAATGTACTTGCCGAAGAGAGACACAAAGTCAGTTGCCCAGGGTTATCCTGCAATTCAGGAAGGAAACCTAATTTTGAGCCTATATTAAATGTGACCCCTCAAATATGTTGATAACTATACTGCAATGAACTTCTTTAGTGTCTGTCCTCAACTGAAAGGAGGATCTTAGTGATATCGCAGACATTAAGTGGCGTCATGTACCTGTCAAAAGCTATTAAGGCAATTTGATAACAACATGGAAATTATCTCTGCTTTTGAGTGATATGTGCATGCGCCAAAGTGTAGGAATATCTGGCCCTCGTCTTTTCATTTTCACTAGATACTACCCAAGAGTTTTTTAAAGAGTTAACATACATCCCATCCACAACATAAGAGTCTTCCAGTTGCTTAACATCATCAAATCCTTAGCAAAGTATCTCAACAATGGAAGAAAAAGTATCCAATGTACTCAGCCCTACTATGAAGCTAATCTATAGCTTCCATATGAAGGCTAAAACCCAGTTATAGCACAAGAAATGGGGAGGGGGCAAGGGAGAGGAGGGGAGGGGGGAGGAGGGGTGGAGGGAGGATGAGTGGTGGGATCACACTTGCGGTTCATCTTACAAGGATACAAGTGAAAATTACTAAATGTAGAATATAAATGTCTTCATATAGTGATTAAAAGGCCATGAAGGCTATGTTAAATAGTTCAATGAAAATATTTCAGATTGTATATGAAGTCTGCACAGTGTGTGATTTAATAAAAATTTTTAAAAATAAAAAATAAAAAAGTGAAAAGGACCCTTTTTCCTTTTCCCTTTAGTTTCAAATGAGTAAGTAACCTTGGGTCTTCTGCTGAGTACTAGTACTTTATGTCGAGAATATTGGTACCATAGCAACCTCAGTTTTTAGCTGGCTAAAAGATAAACAGTTCGACAAACTTTGCATTTTAACTCTATACTGGTAAATTAACACTTTGTGTTCTGAACTTTTGATGCATTTTTCCATTACTTTAAACACACATACAAGAACAGAAACACAAGAGGCTTTAAACATAAGTTTTGTAAACTGACACCAGAAAAGTGTTTTTTAACTATAGATTCTCTTTTCATTATAATGCATTTAATCACATGCAAAATTCTTTCTAAATTTCCCTTCATGAACTTTCACAACTTACACAAACAATCTTTTGAGATTTTTAAGTCTTTTCTTTTGTCTTAAATTTGTGTTACCTTAAACCACCAGTTAGTTTAGGACAGAAAACTTTCACACAAGATTCCTTGCTATACAAAATTATTCTCTTTTCTTTTATTTTTACTTAGTAAAAATACATCTTCTTACCCATGTCTTTCATCACTCTCTCCCCTACTTACTCAGGTGGAGAGAGGGAGATGGGGGTTTGTGATATATGCCACATCTGTGGAGATGGGACAAAATTATAAAAGAGACTTTACCTAAAAAGTTCAAACAGTGTAACCTAATACTTTGTATCCTCAAAGTGAACCTGAAACAACAAAAAAAGACACAAAATGACAAATGCTGGTATGGATGTGAGAAATGGGTACCCTTATACAATGTTGGTGGGAATGTAAACTAGTAAATTGTGGAAAACAATAAGGAAGGTCCTCAAAAAATTAAAAGCTGAACCACAGTATCATCCAGGAACCCCACTACTATGTATTTAGTCAAAGGAAGTCAAATTAGTATATCAAAGAGGTCTCTCCACTCCCATATTTACTGTAGCACTAGTCACAATAGCCAAGCTATAGAACCAACTCAAGTGTCCATCAATGGAAGAAAGATCAGAAAAATGTAGTGTAGGTACAGAATGGAATACTCTTTTTTTTTATTAAATCATAGCTGTGTACATTAGTGCAATCATGTGGTACACTGTGTTGGTTTCATAAATAATCTGAAATATTTTCATCCAACTGTTCGACATAACCTTCATGAGAATAAGAAGAATGATATCTTATTCTTTGCAGCAATATGGATGAACCACATTAAGTAAAATAACCCGGCATACAAAACCAAATACCTCAAATCACACTCATTTGAGGAATCTAAAGAAGTTGATCTCAAGGAAATGCAGAGTAGGAAAGTAGTTACTAAAGGCTGGTAGAGGTATAGGGAGAGATTGGTCCACAGGTACCAAATTACAGTGCGATAGGAGGAATAATTTCTGATGTTCTTCTAACACCTTGAATGAAGTTAACAATAATGTATGTATTTTTTTTTTGAGAGAGAGAATCTTGATCTGTTGTCCCAGTAGAGCACAGTGGCATGTTGTATGTATATTTCACAATAACTAGAAGAGAAGCTATTTAATGACAAGAGAGTCATAAGTGCTGAAGGTGGTGAATATGCCTAATACAAATTTGAGCATTCCACATAAATGGATGTATCAAAACTTCACATTTTTTTATTAAGTCATTTATACATAGATCATGAATACATTTATGCCATTATGGGATTCAATGTGCTGATTATTTGTACAAATTGGACTGCTTATATCCTGCTAATCAACATAGCCTTCACCTCATTTACCCAATTATAGCGTTAAGGCATTTGTGTTCTATACCTAATAGACCAACTTGTACTTGCAATATGCTCCATAGGTGTGGTCTCCCTACTAACCCTCCCTCTATTGATTCATCCCCTCCCTTCTCCACTCCCTCCCCTCCTTCATCCTTGCTATAGTTGTGTTGCATTTTTCATATGCAAGTGTGAGTAATTATAAATTGGTTTCACAGTAGTCTGAGCACATTGGATATTTTTTTCCATTCCTGAGATACTTTACTAAGAAGAATATTTTCCAGTGCCATCCATGTAAACATAAAAGAGGTAAAGTCTCCATTTTTTAATGCTGCATAGTATTCCATGGTATAAATATACCACAATTTATTAATCTGTTCATGGGTGGATAGGCACTTGGCTTCTTCCATGACTTGGCAATTATGAATTGAGCTGTAATGAACAGTCTGGTACAAATATCTTTATTGCCAAACGAGTTTTGGTCCTTTGGATATACACCTACAAGAGGAATGGCAGGGTCAAATGGTAGGTCTACATTTAGATCCTTGAGTGTTCTCCAAACTTCCTTCCAAAAGGAACGTACTAGATTGCATTCCCACCACGAGGGCAGAAGTGTTTCATTTTCTCCACATCCATGCCAACATTTGTAGTTTTGGGATCTTGTGATATGGGCTACTCTTATTGGAGTTAGATGGTATCTCAGAGTGGTTTTGGTTTGCAGTTCTGTGATGATTAAAGATGATGAGCATTTTTTCATGTGTCTATAGACCATGCGCCTGTCTTCTTTGGACAAGTTTCTGTTCATGTCTCTTGCCCACAATGAAATGGAATCACTTGGTTTTTTCTTAGTAATGAGTTAGAGTTCTTTGTGGATTCTGGTTATTAGACCTTTGTTGGAAATACAACTTGCAAAAATCCTCTCCCATTATGAGGGCTGTCTATTTGCTTTACTTAGTGTGTTTTTGGCAGTGCAGAAGATTTTAATTATATCAGATCCCAGTAATGTATTTCTTTAATTATTAAATCATAGCTGCCTACATTAGTGCAATGAAGGGGTACAATGTGCTGGTTTCATATACAATCTGAACTATTTTTATCAAACTGGTTAACATAGCCTTCATGGCATTTTCTTAGTTATTGTGTTAAGACACTTGTATTCTGCATTTAGTAAGTTTTGCCTGTACCCTTCCAAGATGCACCATAAGTATGGTCCCACCAATTACCCTCCCTCCACCAAACCTCCCCCCTCCCCTCCCTTGCCCTTTTCCCCATATACTTGTGCTATAATTGGGTTATAGCCTTCATATGAAAGCTATAAATTAGCTTCATAGTAAGGCTGAGCACACTGAATACTTTTTCTTCCATTCTTGAGATACTTTGCTAAGAATAATATGTTCCAGCTTCATCCATGTAAACATGAAAGAGGTAAAGTCTCCATCTTTCTTTGAGGCTGCATAATATTCCATGGTATATGTGTACCACAATTTTTTAAATTAAATCGTAGCTGTGTACATTAGTGCAATCATGGGGTACAGTGTGCAAGCTTCATATACAATCTGAAATATTTTCATCCAACTGTTCAACATAACCTTCGTGGGATTTCCTCATTTATTATGTGAAAACATTTGTGTTCTGCATTTAGTAGGATTCACCTGTCCCTTCTAAGATGCAGCATAAGTGTGATCCCACCACTTACGCTCTCTCCACCCACCATCTCCCTCCCTTTCCCTCCCCAACCCCTTTCTCCATCCTCTTGTGCTATAATTGGGTTATAGCCTTCATATGAAAGCTATAAATTAGCTTCATAGTAGGGCTGAGTACATTGGATACTTTTTCTACCATTCTTGAGATACTTTGCTAAGAAGAATGTGTTCCAGCCTCATCCATGTAAATATGAAAGAGGTAAAGTCACCATCTTTCTTTAAGGTTGCATAATATTCCATGGTATACATGTACCACAGTTTATTAATCCATTCATGAGTGGATGGGCACTTAGGCTTCTTCCATGACTTAGCAATTATGAATTGGGCTGCAATAAACACTCTGGTACAAATGTCCTTGTTATAATGTGATTTTTGGTCTTCTGGGAATATACCTAGTAAAAGAATTATAGGATCGAATGGCAGGTCTATTTGAAGATCTCTAAGAATTCTCCAAACATCCTTCCAAAAGGAACATATTAGTGTGCATTCCCACCAGCAGTGTAGAAGTGTTCCCTTTTCTCCACATCCATGCCAGCATCTCTGATTTTGGGATTTTGTTGTGGGCTAATCTTACTGGAGTTAGATGATATCTCAAAGTAGTTTTGATTTGCATTTCTCTGATGATTAAGGATGGTGAGCATTTTTTCATATGTCTGTAGGCCATGCGCCTGTCTTCTTTAGAGAAGTTTCTCTTCAAGCCCTTTGTTCACCCTGAGATGGGATCACTTGTTTTTTTCTTGCTAATATGTTTGAGTTCTCTGTGGATTCTGGTTATTAAACTTTTGTCTGAGGCATAACCTGCAAATATTTTCTCCCATTCTGAGGGCTGTCTGCCTGCTACACTTACTGTGTTCTTAGCAGTGCAGAAGCTTTTTAGTTTCATCAAGTCCCAGCAGTGTATTTTTGGTACTACTTCAATTGCCTGGGGAGTCCTCCTCATAAAAAATTCACCCAGGCCGATTCCTTCCAGAGTTTTCCCTGCACTTTCTTCTAGTATTTTTATAGTTTTATGCCTTAAATTTAAATCTTTAATCCAGTGACAGTCTATCTTAGTTAACGGTGAAAGGTGTGGGTCCAGTTTCAGTCTCCTACAGGTTGCCAGCCAGTTCACCCAGCACCATTTGTTAAATGGGGAATCTTTTCCCCACTTAATGTTTTTAATTGGCTTGTCAAAAATTATATACAGGTAAGTAGCTGGCTTCATCTCTTGGTTCTCTATTCTGTTCCATACATCTATCTCTCTGTTTTTGTGCCAATACCTTGCTGTTTTCATCACTATCAATTTGCAATACAGTCTCAGGTCTGGTAGCGTGATTCTTCCTGCTGTTTTTTATTTCTGAGTAATGTCTTGGCTATTCAAGGTTTTTTCTGATTCCATATAAAATGAAGTATTATTTTTTCGAGGTCTTTAAAATATGACAATGGAGCTTTAATAGGAATTACATTAAAATTGTATATTGCTTTGGGTAGTATGGACATTTTAACAATGTTGATTCTTCCCAGCCATGAGCAAGGTATATTTTTCCATTTGTTGACATGTTCAGCTATTTCTTTTCTTAGAGTTTCATAGTTCTCTTTTTAAAGATCTTTCACATCCTTTGTTAGATAAACTCCCAAATATTTCATCTTCTTTAATACTACTGTGAAAGGGATAGAGTCCTTTACTGTTTTTTTGGCTTGACTATTATTGGTATATATAAAGGCTACAGATTTATGAGTGTTGATTTTGTAGCCTGAGCCACTGCTGTATTCCTTGGTCACTTCTACAAGTTTCATAGTAGAATCCCTGGTGTTTTCCAGATATGCAATGATATCATCTGTGAAGAGTGAAAGTTTAATCTCTCTGATCCTATGTGGATACCCTTGAACGCCTTTTCCTCCCTTATTACAATGGCTAAAACTTCCATTACAATGTTGAAGAGCAATCGATACAATGGCCAACCTTGCTTGCTTTCTGCACTAAGTGGAAATGATTTTTTTTTTTTTTTGAGACAGAGCCTCAAGCTGTCACCCTGGGTAGAGTGCTATGGCATCACAGCTCACAGCAACCTCCAATTCCTGGGCTCAAGCGAGTCTCCTGCCTCC
>CAUYRH010033233.1:0-14842 GCA_963574655.1 Perodicticus potto | reverse complement strand
AGATGATCAAGGTCGAGTAGTGGAAAATATAGCTAATGACATTTCCAAATTGGCTCATGTGCCGGTACAGGTGTGGCATGGATTTGATCCAAAATCCATCTTTGGAGGATGGTTCTCTGCTTTTGGAGGTTTTAAGACCCTTATAATAGGAGTCTTATTGTTACTGGGTACCTGCCTTCTCCTCCCATGCTTATTGCCAGTGTTACTTCAGATGGTGAGGAACATAGTGAATTCAGCTGTGTCTCAAAGAGCCCCAGGTGGAGCATATTACATGCATCACCAACGAATTGTGACACAGGTTGATGAAGATGGTGATGAGACTTCATAACAAGCTGTTCTGAGTATCAAAGGGGGGAATGAGGCAGGAAAGTAAAGGCAGAGCTAAAGATCTGTCCTGGCCACTCTGTACAGGCATTAGCCAAACAGTCTGTAACATTCCACTGTAGCAAATGTCTGTTATCTGTATATCTTTCTCTTGGAAGGCGCTGGGCCTAGATAGTAACCTTGCAACTTCCTTAGCCTTCCCTCGCCCTTGAAGACAGGTAGCCCGTCCAAAGTCAAGGGCGCGGGCAGGTCTGTCCTTCCCTCGAGTCCCACGACTTTCACGTTTGTCACGTACCTCACATCTTTCATGACTCATGCGCACCCTAGCCCTAAAAATGTATAAAAGAAAGGCAAGAGATTGGGTCGGTGGGCTCAGTTTTTAGGACACTAGTCCGCCGAGTCTCCCGGCCGGAATAAACTCACTGTTTCCTCTATCAACTGGTGCCTGTAGTCTTCTGTCTGCGTCGGTTTTCCTGCTACAATATGTGTGCATGAGGACTCCTGTTTACCTGTGTGACTGTTTTCTCTTGGTTGCAGGACCTCTTGGCAACTCCAACTAAGACCACTCTTACAAGCCAGTCTGTTAGGCGGAATTATAGTCAGGCATTAGCCTGGGTGCCCTGGTATGCTTTAACTCATTTCTATGCAGGCCGACTGAGTCATATGGCATGCTGACTACCTGGCTTCTCTGTTCCTATACATAGGATCTTTAACACTACAAAGGCTTTACTAAGCCTTATGTTTTTCAGATCCTAAATTCCAGTGGAATGGCTGACACCGACTGGTTTTAACCCTCTCATACACAAATGCACCAAGGGTCCAACCCAGCAAAAGATTGTTTCTTCTTCACCTCCTAGTCCTGTGATTTCACCCCTCACTTCTCAGCCAGTCAGGGATACTCCCTCCCCTGCTTCAGCCCACCGTGCATTCTACCATATGCTCAGATGCCTGAAAATCCTTATGCCCACAACTCTCGGGGGTCGGGTGGGGGGCAGATTTGATGTTTCTGCTTATCTCTTTGGTGCCCTATAGGTAAGCTTTCTCTGCTGCAACCCGTGGTGTCTATATATGAACACACTGTGCATCAGGCAGTGAACCAGTCACAGCAGCAGTATTTAGTGTTGAGCTTTCCAGGAGGCCCTCCAGGCCATATGCCAGCGGCTTAGTGGGGAGTCCTAGGGAAATTTGCCCCTTTCCCCTAGGTTGGTTCTCTAAAAAGATCAACTCACAGTTACCGTAGGTTAATAAGAGAAAGGTTTATTTCCAAATACCCTGCACATTGGGAAATCATTCTTGTAGTTCCCCCTAAGTTTCAGTGTCAGTCTGTGGCTTTTAAAGATGCCTTTTAGAAGGGGGGAGGAGAGAAACTGGAAACTATACTGGGAGCAAAGGGTTGCCAAGGAGGATTGGGTAGATGGGGGGGGGGGAAACTGATTAGTAAATTAACCTGAGAGCCAGGTATCGTGCTTCAAATGACCTTAGGGCCAGGTCTATTAGCATGTGGTAAGGAGTCTAGCAGCCCTTCAAGATTTTAGGTAGATAGAGGAAAGTCTTTGTTCAGAGTTTCCTAATTATGAATAGCTTTTAATGCAAAATAATCTTTATACTAAGGAATCATTTTGGGGTGAATTAGTTCAGAGTTTCCTGATTATGAACAGCTTTTAATTCAAAACAATCTTTATACTAAGGAATCATTTGGGGGTGAAGTTTTCTGAGCTCCTTCAGTGCACCCTCACTGTTCTGGTGGTTACTTTGCTCCTTAAGCCAGGGCCAGTCCCAAAGCCTTCCTTGCCAGCTTTGCTGACCTTTGGCACATAGTTTGTGGGGCCACAGGCAGCTACTTTCAGCCCTCTAGTAGCAGCAGGTAGGCCCTGTTTGAGAGGACGTCTCTCAACCAAAAAGGGAATAAAGGACACTGCAGAAATCCCTCTTGGCCTTGATTCTGTAATTTGGTTTTGAAACGGACTTGTGAGGCCTCCAGTTTGTCTTGTCCTATTTGTGTGGAAACACTGAAAGAGACTAGCAGATCCGCAGGCTTGACTCCGGGGACCTGTTTTGCTAGTCACATCCCATGAGCCCTAAGGGAATAGCCAGTGGCAGCTTGGTGGCTTAACTCAGGGTGGCTGTCTGTTCTCTTTCCATCATATGGAGTGACCATTTAGGAGTCTTCTGGCCTGTGGCCATCGCTTCTTGCTTTGCATGGATCAAAGGCATGAGGTGATAGCTGAGGTAAGTTTGAGAACCTTGCCAGATTGAACTCAGCCTGCACAGCAACTGGCATCCCTGCTGTGTGCGCAGTGAGGTTGGTCTCGACTGATAGGGGGAAATGCTAAATTTCCCCCAAGCAACCCACTAGCTGTGTTGTGCCACACTGGGCATCCTTCACTTCGAACCTAAGAGAAAATGATTTTTGTAATATAGCCTAACCTAATACCCACTAGAGTATTAGGAAAGGTGGCTGGAAAATCGTTCCCTTAATTACAGTTAAGGACCCAGAAGGAGGAAGAAAAATAGGTTAAAATCCCTTATGTGTAATGTTTTGCTTTGGCAAAATAAGCCAATATGGACAACAGGCAAAAATCATGGTACAACGGAATGTTAATGCAAACAGCCTATACTAGCAGAGTCACAGGGAAAGAATGACAGCACTCGGCTAGTTCAGTCAGATGGGTCCAATAGGGTCCCTTCCCGCCTTATGGGAACCATGGCCATGCCACCATGGCCAAGAATGGGCTCCCCTTCTAATCCTCAGCCAAGGAGCTCCATGTAGCCAGGGTGTCAGGAGGCACTGCTGCTGACAGTGCTGCCCATGGGGATCTCCTTTGGGTCCATTCTCTTAGTTGGAAAGACGGGATGTCCACCTATCAGGAGAACCCGAAACAATAGCTTTTATTCTCCTGTACCTATAATTCATAACCCCAACAGGGCTGACAAGCAAACTTTTTAAAAGATACTTCTAACCACTGAGCAGAGAAAGGTCTTAGATGATGTTAAGGGACAGGCAGATGGGGCACATGCGGATTCTCCTGGGAAGCTGAGGCAGGCAGCTGCCCAGGTTGCAGTGTGCTCAGCCAGCCCTGGAATGTTAACACTGGAGACAGGCCTACGCTTGAGCATTATCACGACTGTATTCTGGCTGGACTCCACGAAGGGGAACCCAAAGCAGAAAATGCTTACTAAGTAAGGTTCAAGCCCAAGGAGATCCTTGGAATTCCTGTAACATTTTTGAAGCATTCAGTTAATATATACTGGTATTAATTCCCAAGCCCAAGAAAATTTGATGAACATGACATTTATCAGCCAGATTGCCTGTAATATTTGGAGAAAAGTTGCAAGGCATAGGAGCAGCATGCATGTCTTCATCCTATGTGGAGGAGAGTGCTTTTAAAACCTTCACCATCAGACCAGGTTCCACAACAGGAAGAATGAAAAATGCAACAGCAAGCCACCCTACCAGCAGATATTCCAATTTAGGAGCCCCTGGACCACATTGAGGGCTCTCCCTAAGGACCTTACACATGATAAAACCCATGGTTCCCCTTGAGGAACACCCCCCTACAAGTCCCAGCCAAGGTGATTGCAGACAAGAGGGCCACTGGAAAAAAGATTGCCTAACCCCTAAAAGGACCAGTGTTTACAGAAGCAATCTTCCATTCTCCACATGCCTGAAATAGCCCAGGGATTTATGGCTGAGGACTTTGAGGATATGAAACCAAAGGATCCGGGGGTTCCTCTGACCCCACCAATACCCTCCCCATATTTCCCACATGAAGCCCTGAGTTGTTATGGGGGCAAATCAACTTTGGACTTTCTAGTGGATATCAGCAACATTTGGTATTAAATACATGCTTGTCCAAACTGTCTTCAGAAACTATGAACAGTGACTAGAGGCCTAAGACCCCCGTTCCTCCCACCCCTGGATTGTCACCTGGGACAGACTCACTTTAGACATAGCTTCTTACATGCCTGAATGCATATAGCACATGATTTCTCGACTAAACTGAATGCAAAGGTTACCTTTCCTCTGGGAGGGTTGAATATCAGAGTGCCCCCCAGATCAAGCTACGCCTTGCAAACTGCATTGTTACAAAAAGCTCAGAAGCCCACGATTGTCCCTGAAGAATTGCCACAAGAGGTGAGTCCAGACGCCTTCCTGGTCAGATGGGAGGCAAGGAAGGGCCAAGTCCATAACACTGCTACAGGTCAAGGAACTTGCAGGGATGGGGCTGCCAAATCTGAAATAGTATCTGGAGGAAACAAGTGTGAGAAGGCACCTAACCTTTGTCTTTCCTCCAGATCAGACGTATCCGACCTGGCTGTCCTCCCATGTAATACATTTATCTTGCTGTTCAGAAGCCTGAGATTAAAGAACATAGGCTTGTTCAGGACTTGAGATTAACCAAGTTGTATCAGACATTCATCTGGTGATCCCCTATCCTTGTTACTCACACAACCTTAACTGCTAAAACTGATTAATGGTCTTAGATTTGAAAAATTCTTTTGCTTTCCTCCAAGTCCAGAGTCACAAGAATTGTTTACCTTTGAATGGGGGGACCCAGGAATTAAGGGCAGGACAGCAGTCCTGTTGGACAGTCTCTCCCAAGGTTCTAAAAACTCTCCAGCCACCTTTGGGCAAATACCAGGCAAGGACCTCTGAGACTTTCACTTAAAAGAAGGGACTTTGCTATAATGTGTCAGTGACAATAGTTGCTAGCACAACCAGGGAGGCTTCTGATCAGAACACCATATTAACATGAAGCTTTCTGGCTGAACAGGGATATAAGGTTCCCAAGAAAAAGTTTTATAACCTTCAGTTAAATACCTAGGGATGGAGTTCTCCCAGGGGCAGAAAAATTTGCTCCCTGTTGGGAGGGAAGCTTTCACTAGAGTTGCTAAACTCAGCACCCAGCGGTAACTAAGCCACTTCTCAGGCATGTCCAAATTTTGCCACATTTGGAGCCACCTTCAGACTCTCAGCAACACCACTATACAATCCGTTAGAGATGAACCCCTAGAACATACCAAAGATGGCCAAAATCTTGACTGCTCACAGCCCCAGCATAACCAGCTCCCTGATATAAGGAAGCCCTCTGACCTACTCATCCACAAAAGGAATGAGTTCAGGGTGCTAACCCAGGACCTGGAATGTCAAGTAGCTAGTAGCCTACTTTGTAAAACATCTGGACACTGACACAGGTCGATGGCTATTCTTGCCTTTGGGCTACTGCTGCTACCCTGGTCCAGTGCACTACAGTGCCTGCCCTTCACTATGTACTTTCTATTGGCAAAGAAGGTTATTGGAAGGCTAGGCAAATATTATCTGAAGGCTAGGTAAATATCAGACTATCCTACTAGATAACAGACACAATATTAAGAGCTATAGCCACTTTAAATCCTGCCACCTTGCTCTTTCAAATAGCCTCTAAACTCACGCACGACTGCTTAGAAATTGAACAAGTTTATTCTTGCTGGCCAGACTTCACTGACATATCCCTGGAAGATCCAGATCTGGAGATATTCACAGATGGAAGTAGCTTAACGGAACAGTGACAGCTGAATTCCAACGCTGTGGTGATACAATGTAAACTTTTGGAATCTGAAGCACTTTCCCAGGGACATAAGCACAGAGAGTGGAACTCATTGCTTTCATCCAGGCCTTCTAATCAGGTGAAGACTCACAAGTGACCGTCTACATGGATTCTGGGTATGGCTTTCTGTTGGTCATATTCATGGGGGTTATTTGGAAACAAAGACCTTTAATTTCTAGTATTGAAGAAATTAAATGTGAAGAGATTTTAGCTGGGCGGGAGGCAGTCTTGGCTCCCTGAAGTGGCTGTAGTTCACTGCCTAGGTATCAATGGGCAGTTCTGTGGCAAAAGGCAAGAATTAGATAAGGCAGCAAAAGGTCCCCTATGTTTTAATGCTGTTAATATCTCCCCAAAACCTTGACCTTGCACCACCCTACATACTCAAAGGACTTAAGATATCAGTTGAAAAACTCAGAACAGGTGGATATAGAATGGAGAGGGAATAGTCTTGGTGCCCAAATATTGCCTAGATGACATGGTTGGACATTATGGCTGGGATGCTACCCTATATGGATTCAGAAATATATTGTTGGCCCACATATGCATAAGACTATTTAAAAGGCCATACACGAGATTTTTCTTTGCACCCAGAACCACCCCAAAATTGATCCTCTACCCTTGATACAAGGAGTATAGGTGAGGGTGGGAAGGGCCAACTGAGAACTGGCAGGCCGGTTTCAGCATCACACCAATGGTGGTAGGAAGCTGAGTATCTGCTCGTGTTTGTACATACTTTTAGGATGGGCTCAGGTGTTGTGTTACAAAAATGGGAGCTCTTCAACATTGTTAAGGCTCTACTTATTTATCCTTCAGTTTGGCCTGCCCGTCTCTATAGCAGCAATAGTACCAACTTTTTGGCCAAAGTCACCCAGCATGTCTTTCAAGCCTGTGGTATAACTCACAGCATCTCCATGTATCCTGGAGGCCAGTCTGGTGGAAGACTGAAAAAAAAGTGAAGCATACCCTAAAAAAGACTTAAGATTTGTCAGGAAACAAACTTGACCTGGGAGAAGGCTTTTCCTACTGCTCAGTAAGAGTGGCCCCTCAACTGGGCTCAGACTGAGTCCTTTTGAAATTCTATATGGGAGACTCTTCCTAAGTGGAACCCTTAGATTAAAAGGCCCCAATGATTGCAAGTTAGTTCAGCCTAGTATAACCTCTACAGCAGTGTTAACATTTATCTCACGGCATACTTTAACCTTGTGAAACTTCCGAAGCACACTTAAATTATGTCGGATTAAAAAAAGTAAAAAATATAGTTACTGTGAACTTATGAAAATAATTAATGATCTTTAAACATTTTCACAACACTCTAGCATACCATGACTCACCAATTCAAAATCATTGCCTTAGAGAATATAATACGGAGATTTCTCAAAGAGTTAGAAGTAGATCTACCATTTGACCAAGTAATCCCACTGCTGGCATCTGCACAAAGTAGTCATTTTATCAAAAAGACACCTGCACTTGAATATTTATTGCAGTAAAATAATTGCAAAGGTGTGCAATCAACCCAAGTGCCCATCAGTTCATGAGTGGATTTACAAAATGTGGCATATGTATACTGGAGTAAGTGGAGTACTGTTTAGCCATAGGATGAATTAATGCCTTCCACAACAATTTGGATGGAACTAGAGACCATTATCCTAAGTTAAGTATCTCAAGAATGGAAAAACCACCACTACATGTATTAATAAATTGGAATTAAGTGATGGGCGCACATGTGCGCAGAGGAAAATCACTGGAAATCAAGCAAGGGCTGAGGGGGGATGGTGCAAAAACCTACTCAATGGGTACAATGAACTCTATTCCAGTACTTCACAGAGCCATGTATAGAATCCAAAGCATTACATCCAAAGTATTACAAAGTCATCCATGTAATAAACAGTTGTACACTTAATGTTTTAGGAAAAAAAACCCTAATAAAGAGCTAGATGCTATGGAGTACAGGCAATCTTTTAAGCCTAACTGCCATTCACAGGTTTGCTGCCAGCAAATCATTTCCTAAAGACACGGCCCCTCCTCATCTATCAGCCTGGAGATTGGGTGTTACTGATGAAAACTCCCCACCATCCTGACCACCGGCTGATGTCTCCGTGGAACAGCCATGTGACGTTCCATAAAGCTCAAGAAGGCAAGCCTGGGGTTTGCTAGCCAAGAGGCTCACCCTGACTGATCTGTTTTGACTCATACAGACACTGCTCAAGGCTCCTCCGAAAGGACTAAGTGAACCCCTGACCAACCTCAAGCTTCAAGATAAAAGCTAGACAATGCTTTACTTTATAGTTTAAGCCTCTATTCTGTTTCCTGCTAATAGCCTCAACCCCATTTACTGGAATTATACTACATGCTTTTGGATCCAGAGCATAACAGCAATATGTGAAACATACCTTCTGTCCTGCTAAACTGCCCAGACCTTAAGTTCCTTTTCATAATTGCTTTGATCTTAATTGCAGTTTTATGAACATTTTATATAGAAGTAGTGTCCCTTGTGTTCTT
Source organism: Perodicticus potto (assembly GCA_963574655.1). Classification (NCBI taxonomy): domain Eukaryota; kingdom Metazoa; phylum Chordata; class Mammalia; order Primates; family Lorisidae; genus Perodicticus; species Perodicticus potto. The sequence goes on along the minus strand of CAUYRH010033233.1, from coordinate 6,431 downwards.
GCTATTTAGACACTCATAGGTTATGACTCCAAAGTGTATTATTTAATATTTTACTCAATAAATACTACCTTAAAGACAACCCCCATAGCCTGTCCAGCAGTCTCCCTGAGTTTGGGATGATGGCTCCTCCCTTGGTTTGAGTTCTTAAATGGTGATAGCAATCACATTTGTTTAACCTAAATGCATGATGTTTTGTCAGCTGGGGCATAGTAACCATTCAGCAAATTCAGTAGGCTTATTTCACTGAAGCAGAAACAAGAATTTCAATTTATATCTTGGATTTGACTGGTTATACCTGTTATGTCTTTAATCATCCCTCTGGGCACCAATCAACATGATTTTAGTCTTCCTCTGCTTTCTTGTCTTTCCATGCAAGTGCAAGGGTCAACTCCATGGTTAAATTTCCCAAAGAGGCCAAAGTCTGGGAAATGTTTTAATTGATTGCTGAATATGTCATTCCAGACCCTTTTCAAGTTCATGATCACACTGACCCTTCAATCATTCCTAGTCAAGCTGTTCCAATTTTAGTGTAGAATATAAAAGCACCTCTTCCTCCCTGGTGACTTACCAAATACAGGCAGTAACCCAAAACCCTGCATCTCCTATCTCTTTCCTTCTCTTTATGGAAGAGTTTAGAATTTGCTGTATACCTGGTTTGTGAACTACCCCGAGCCAGTTAATAACTCGAGTATTCAGTCAGCTATTTAATCTATTTTCTGACCCAACAAGAAATTGCATAAATCAGTTGCTGTTATGAGCTCCCTACTTCTTGGATTTACCTTGATCAAGTTTGCTGAGGAAGTAGTGTTCCTGCCTTCCCATTTACTTTACTCCAGGCTTGTTGGAAATATCAGTAGCCCCCAGCCTGCCCAGGGATACCTCTGGAATCTTATCCAAGGTCTCTCTAAATTTAACAACTCCTGATTGTAAAACAATGTCCAGGAATAAAAATAGCCCACTATAGCCCACTGGCTACAGGTCCTTGGTTTAGTCCAATTCCTAAAGTTCTGCCAGAAGACTCTAAGCTCAATCTACACAGTCTGAGGCCCTGTGTGCACCTCCGGGATACCTTCTCATGCTACCAGCGAACTGCTTTGACCCTATGAATGTATTGATAACTGGCATATAGGAAGAACTTGCCTGTTTGGAAAAAGGAATGATTGAATAACCTGACAGATCTGTTGAGACCAAATGCTGGACCAGCTCCCTAAAGCTACTTGGTAGGAGTAACAGGTCTATATGTTCCCTTTGGGGAAGTACCCAACCAGCACTTGCCTGGGTACCAGGAAGATAGAGCTGGGTACTTGCTTGGGTAGCCTTTGCTGCCTTGGTGGTGTCCATTGAACACATGATTAAAAGACTTTCCATGATTTTGGGAATTCTTGCTAAGGAAACAGCATTGGCAATAGCTGCCTAGCAGAGAGGAATTCATTGGCTCATATTGCCTTAAATAGAATAGCCTTGGATTGCATCCTGGCTGAACAGGAAATTAGCATGATAGCAATGCATCATACTTAAGTAAGGGAATCTGCAGAAGTAGAATCTAGAAAGTTAGTCCATCTGGTTACAGGTTTCTACCCAAATCCCAGAACTATCCAATTGTTTTTTTGAAATTTATTCATGGATACCTCAGGGATTTCAATTTTATAAGGACTCCTAAAATTAGTATTTCCCTCCTTACAGGGCTAATAATTGCCTCAATTCAGTGTTATGTAAGTTAGTGTCTCTCATGGCTTGGCACAATGTTTTCATTATGCAAGGTAAGTCCCAGACCTGGCACTCCAGAGAGCCTACAGGCCACTATAGAACAGGTTCACTTCTCTGATCCTGATCAGGATCCCCTGCCCCCAATTTAACACCCTCATGAGCAGGAACTGCTGACAGGGTTAATGACTTATAATCCAGGCTTTAGGCAGAACTCCAGTTAGTCATGATCCATGTGCACTGGTACACTTGGACCCACCTTCTCTGCAGCTGCTGAAAGTCACATAAGCATGCAGACTACCTGTCCCCTGCTCCCGCATTGGTCTTATAGATAAGAATTTCTCATGCTAGAATCAAAGACTTCTTTGCTCAAGAACTGCTTAAGATGTTTCTCAGATCCTCAATTCCAGGGGAACAGTTCACACCAACCAGTTTGAAGACCCTCATGCCAAAGAAACACTCAGCATGGGGTACTCTTTTTATTTCTATCCCATGGCCCTCATTTCAACCAATCAGCAGTCTTCACACTTTAGCCCATCTCCTAATCCAGACCTTTTAAAACCCTTATCCTCAATCTTCAGATGAAATTTGAGGTTTCCTCCTGTCTCTGCAGTTGCTCTAGCATTAAACTTTCTCCACTGCATCCCTGGTGTCTCAGAATACTTGAGCTACTGTGCATTGAGCAAACAAACCTGTATGGTTACATTATGTAGCTTTGAAGTGACCCTGAACAGTTTGCTACCTGTTATCATTTGGAGCAAACCCCCCTCTGAGAATAGCGTGAACTTCAGGAACGTGATACCATATCTTATTAGCCCCACATGAGAATTACTGACCTGCTTCTGGACTTTAGAACACAAGTGATATGACAGTGATATGGGATGTTTTGTATCTTAAATGTCTCAATAGAGTCACTTATGACCAATGACCCAGCCCATAGTGAAATTCCTGATACTCGTATGTATGGTAGACTGAGGTGATAATACCAGCCATGGCCAGGTGCCAGACACCCAAAAGGAAAAGGTGAAGCCAAGAGAAGGCAGCTGAGACAACCATGTATGAGCCTATGGAAGGCCATAAAAACAGCAAAGAAAGTGACCATGGCAGAGATGCCTGCAGCAACAGCTCTGAGAACTGAAGCCTTTGTCTTTGACAGGAGCTGTCCCTGGAGGAAGCTCTGTGGGGAGAGCCCCACCCCACCACCAGCATTTCCAGGGAAATCCAGACCCTCCTGTCCCTCTGGAAGCCAACCTCCTGAGCTACTTGCTGTGGTTCACACCACACCCCTCCTTACTGCCTGTGTAAACATACTTCCACGACTGGTGGTGCGAATTCCTCATGAAATGAATTTGAAGGCATTTAATTGGCCAGAGTGTCATGAAACCTTCCAGCCCCCGGCCCTTACACATTAACACTAGTATCTTCTGACAGACACCAGACTTCTAAGTTGACTCTCATCCATGCCTTGGTCAGCCATGAAGGAAAGAAAAGTGCCCCCCAGAAACTTGGACTGTTGAGCTGGGGAGTTCAGGCAGGGGAGTTCTGCCTTCCCTCTGCTGACAGCAGGACAGATTTAGAGAGGTCTTTTCTACCCTCCTTGTCCGGCCTAAAGAAATTCTCCTTTATGGTTTCCATCAGTACTGAGACGGCACAAGAAATCTGGAATCAGACTTTACTCCTTCCCACAGGTTTTTCCTGCCTTTGAAGCCCTGGCCTGCTTTTCTTGTCCCATTACTTTTCTACAATGGACTGCTCTTTGAAGGTCCTATATAAACTCAGGACTCTATGCCACTGCCTTGATTTACTTTCTGACCATGTGATGAACACTGCACATGTTAAACTTTTTCTCTTAATCTATTACAGGAACTAGTGCCAACCCAAACTTACAAGAGTTGAAGAAATTATTTTTTCCCCCTTCAGGGAGTACCAGGGACATGAGATGTGGGGAGAAGTTCTCTAACTGGAGGTCCTGGCCAACCTTCCTTCCGCACAGTCCTGCTTTCAGACTCTGCCTGGTGTTGTCCTCACACAGGTGGATATTTAACTAGAGTCTTCCCCCCAGTCTGGGAAGACATGTGATTTAAGGACTGCTACAGTGAAATGACAGGTTAAAGGAACTAATAAGCACTTGAGAACAAGAAAATTACAAAGCCGATCATTTCTATTTCTAGTATAGTCAGTCAATAACCATACTGAAAGGGGTGGCCTTGCAAAAATTACAAAACCAGGAAAATACCTAACACTATTTGTTAGTAATAGTTAAAGATCAATCCCGTGAGTTAGGGTAACAGGGAACCCATCGGAGTTATATGACATCTGAAAAGGGATGAGCAGACAGAAGAGATGTTAATCTTTCCCTTTAGAAATTCAGGAATCTGAATTTTACAGAGTTCCTGAGAAAATAGGGAAGGAGCTTTAATTTTCAGTCCTATCGGCCCATCTTCTGAATTAGTCCCCCATCTTCCCCGAAAGGCAGTGGAGCTGGCTCTTGGACTTTGACATCTGGGCTTTTTTTTCCTCATCTACCTGCCACCAAGAAGGAATAGATGCAGCAGTTTCTCCACTGCACCTCTCCAATGTACAACCCCTTTTAAAATCACCTAGCCATTGGGCCTCAGGTGCTGGCTTTTCCCTTCTTTCCTTTGGATGCCAGGCCTCTCCCTTTTCCTCTTTTCTCCCTTTACCCACTCTTTCACTGTCATGCTTTCTCCTGAGAGAATAAATTTCTCAAAGCCGCATGCACTAAGCTCTGTGCTAGCTCACATTGTAACACACACTATGGAGTAAGACACTCAGTTCTCTCAATAAAGCTGCCAAGGGATCAATTAAAGTTAGAGGACTATTAGGGTAATATTGCCATTAATGGCAGATAAATCCCTAAATATATGTAGTACATAGAGGTGTTAATTTTTGAAGTCTAGCTAATCATGCAAGTATATTTAAAAATGTGTTTATAATTCTTTGTTTTCTGTAGTGTTCTGTGATTTTTACTCTAATACTCTGTGAAACTTCACTGAACTTAACGATAAAATGTTTAGGAGTGAAAAGAAATCCATTTACCACTAAGGGATCACTTGTCTCATCCTGCCATGATAGAAATTGCTAGAATACATTGGAAACAATAGAACCATGTATCTATCAAATGCTGTTGGCAGATACGCAGACAATAGCAAGAACCTGAAGAATGAGGTTTAGAACAAATTATATAGTGTTGGAGGTTGCTATACAGTTGGCAGAAAGTGAAAATGTTTTGAATGTGTCTCAGATTATGGTGTCTGCCAAATTCTACTTCAAAAATAATACACCTAGAATTACTTTTGTGAGACACATTTAACATTAAATGACCCCCTTCAAGGAAAACACATGAGTGTAGCCACTGTTGATCCCCAGGTAAATTTACAGACATATCAGAGGTGCAATTCATCTATTTCATCACTAACAAGGAGTTGCCAAGAAGTTGAAAACAGTACGTTGTACTAGATGTCACTGATGGGGCAACTTCATGAAGACTTTTAAACGATAGGAGATGCCTTATGATATTTTGCAATTAGGGCTAGTAAATGTCTAGTGTGAGAAAGGTTCATTACTCCCTATCTCCTTAAAGAGAAAAGCTATAGAGTGAAGCATTTGCCTCTTCCAAATGTCAGATGTTCCACATTTGCTGACCTTGACACAATTGGATGCTCAGAAGAACCCGTCTCTTTCAAGGCAAAGCTGTAACAATGATAAAAAGGAAACTGCTTTTGAAGAATTCATGCCATGGAGAGAATCCTATAAAAGCAGATTTGAGGATATGTTTCACAATGTTGAAATTTTGTTCGGGAAAAGGGTCTAAAATATCTTGTGTCTGCATATTAGATTCTAGACATGTTTTAAGTTAGAAGATTGTTTCCAAACAGTTCCTGAGAGGTTTTATACTAATTGGTTAAAAATGTAGAAATCCAATACCTCCCAATTGGTTTACAACAACAGAATGACAGAATGGGAGTTTTCCAGAAAAGTCTCAAAGAATTTTGCATAATTGGTGGACAGGACCACAGTGAGTTGCATGATTTAATAACAGCCAACAGTGTAGTTCTTTCATTTGGAGATAGAGTCTTCATAAAATATTTCTCAGTTATAACAGCCCGAGACCCAAGAGTCAAAACAAACTAAACTTAGATCTTCATAAAAACATCATAGAGTGTTAAACTTTAGAACATAAAGCAAATTTATTCACACCCCAAAAAAATAAAATTCTCATTAAAAAGTTTGAACATTTGAGAATGTTTAACACATTGCAATGTAATAGTGTATGCATATGACAGAAGCAAATGTGTCACTGGTCTATCCAGATAGCAATCCATTTATTGCTTTATAATTTGCAGCCTTGATTCTATGTCTTATGCCAGAGATTTTATTAACATTTTAGCCAATAACTTCCCAAACTCATTGGTCACGATTCCTTTTATTTGACCTCTGTATGTTTTCTAGTCACTTTAATCTCTTTTCCCTTGAAGTTTGTGTCAACCATTCCTGTTCCTTTTACTATTAACCCTTAAACTACTCCTTCAGACGTTTTGTTTTAGTCTGCATGTCTCTCTTTTTTTTTTTTTTTTTTATTGAGTCATAGCTGTGTACAATAATTCAGTCAAGGAGTACAGTGTGTCGGCTTCACATACAATTGGAGATATTTTCATCAACCTGATTAATATAACATTCATGATATTTTCTCATTTACTATGTGA